>LNAC01000650.1:41590-116134 GCA_002007465.1 Ailurus styani | reverse complement strand
TATATATATATATATATATATATATATATATATATATATATATATATATATATATAATCTCTCTCTCTATGTATATATATATATTATTACCATTGTGGTCCCTTCTCCTATATTCATTCTAATTTGTGAATTTAAGTTTTGAACTTCATATCACCATATGAAGATATAGGCATTTTAAGTTCATCTTAAATTGTAATACCCAGAATCAAGTCAATATTTCAGATATGATTTAATGCTGTAAAGTAGTTTGATATTATGTTATCTCATCAATTCTATACAAAACTTTTTTTTTAAGATTTAATTTTAGTTTGGCTTATTTTAGAGTTGGAGTGGGAGAAATACACCAGACATTAGCGTCTCTGTTATGCTGCATTAACAACTCCAAAATCTCAGTGACTCAACACAACAAAGGTTTATCACAGTCATTTACAGAACCACGTTGACAGAAACTTCACTGCAATAAATACCTACTTCCAGTCAACAAGACAGAAAAAGAAAAAGTCAATTGTACACTGGCTTTTAAAATTTCCAAAGAAATTAGTTGGTCTCACCTAAATTTAAAGGGGTTGGGGACAAGCAGTCCTACTATGAACCTGGAAGGAGAGGAGAGCTAGGTTATTTGATTAGTCCTGATGACTTTCATCAGCTTACAACTAGATCACAAGGATCCTGTGACAATTTTTTTTCTTCTTTTTTTTTCTTGTTTTGTCATAAATGGGTACCAATATAGGTCTTTTTAATATTATAAAATCCTTTTCTTTTTATTAAAAGCATTACCAAATTGGATTCAGTCTACTCTTTGTTTTGACCTGAATGATTTTGTCACCCCAAATTCATATATTGAAATCCTAACCCTCAAGTGATGCTATTCAGAGGTAGGGCCTTTGGAAGATGTCAAGGTCACAAAGGCATAACCCATATGACTAGGATTAGTGCTCTATTAAAAAGAGGCCACACAAAGTTTACTTGCCCCTTCTACCATGTGAAAACACAGCAAGAAGAGATGGTCATCTACAAACCAGGAAGATGGCCCGCACCAACCACAAAATCTTCCAGAGACTTAATCATGAACTACCAGCCTCCAGAAATTGAGAAATAAATTTCTGCTGTTTGTAAGTCACTTCTGTATTTTGTTATATCAGCCTAAAGAGACTAAGACATTGTTCATGTTTTTAAAAGATATTAACCCAGCAAATATTTTACTAGTTAATCCTTACAGCCATGGGTCATGTTCCAAACTAGCAAATATATAATCCCTTTCTTATGAACCTATGATACTGCACAAGACCTTTTAGGTTAACGTTGAACAATTACTTTATTGATGCCAGTATGGTAAGTCTACTCAATCAACTCTCAATCTACCTAGCTGTATAACTGAGTCCTATTTCAACAAATGACTATAAGATCATCATCTGAGACTTTACCAAATGTTTTGCCCCAGTCAAGTTATAAAACATCTTGGGTGCCTGGGTGGCTCAGTGGGTTAAGCCTCTGCCTTCGGCTCAGGTCATGGTCTCGGGGTCCTGGGATCAATCCCCATATCAGGCTCTCTGCTCAGCAGAGAGCCTGCTTCCTCCTCTCTCTCTCCATCCCAGGACCCTGAGATCATGACCTGAGCTGAAGGCAGAGGCTTAACACACTGAGCCTTCCAGGCGCCCTACAATTTGCATTTTTAATTCTTAATCAGATGTTAGGTTCAAATTTGTACTACATACGTGGTCTGGTAGTTCCAAGAGAAATAAATGTAAAGTATTTCTGGGATAATAATGCTCTAAGGTATCTGGGAGAAACAGTTGTCAATCTTATCTGGAGAGGTTCATCTTCAAGACAGGCCTTGCATTATTTTCACAGATAAAATCAAGTTGAATATGAGCAAACACTTGGAAATTATAAAATGCACAAGGAAAGATGTCACCATGAGTAAGTCAGTATAAACACTAATCATTAAATTTAAAGCCTAAGGAACACTAACTATTGAAAAGATCAGATAAAGACAAATATGTTCAAAATGCATAAAGATTTATAAAGATGGATTTCAAAACACCACCAAAACCAGAACATAGTCAGAATACACAAGGTGCTAAAGAAACTTTAAATGGCAGACTTGGAGAAAAGGAAATATAAATACTGAATGAAGGAATAAGTTGCCAGAAAGAATGGTAGACAAAAATATTATTCAATGTTGTCCCTCTAAACTAGGGGTGAGTAAACTGTGACCCAAGACCAAATCTAGTCCACCATCTGTTTTTATAAATACAGTTTTATTGGATCATAGCCATGTTCATTGTGATGGCTAATTTTATGTGTCAACTGGGTCATGAGGTGTTGAGACATTTTATCAAGTATAATTCATCATGTATCTATTCTATAAGGGTCTTTTTGGATGAGATTAATATTTAAATCAGTAGACTGAGTAAATCAGATTAATCTTCCTAATATGGATGTACTTCATCCATTCAGTTAAAGGCCTTTCTAGAACAAAGATCTGTTCCTCTGAAAACTAAGAAACTTTCCCTGCCTGACTGCCTTCACACTGGGACATCAGTTTTCCCTACCTTCAGACTCAAACTGAAATATTGGTTCTTCCTGGGTCCCAAGCCTGCCAGCCTTTTGACGAGAACTATACCATTGGCTCTCCTGTTTCTCAGGCCTTTGAACTAACACTAGGACTACACCACTGGCTCTCCTGAGTCTCCAGCTTGCCAACTACTGATAAAGGGACTTGCCAGCCTCCACAATCCCTTTAGCTAACTCCTTATAATCCCTCTCTCTTGATCTCTCTCTCTCACTCTCTTTCTCTCTTTCTCAGTTCTATTGGTTATATTTTTCTGGGTAATCCTAATTAATATATGAATCCCCTTATGCATTGTCTATTGCTGCTTTTGCACTACAAGAGCAGAGTTATTGAAAAAAAAATAATTGAAACAGAGTTTTCATGGCTCAAAAGCTGAACATATTTACTATGTGGCCTTTTTCAGAAAAAAAAACGTTTTCTAATTTCTGATTTAAATTAATATGGAATACAAAATGATAATGAAATGATGACAGTGATTATAACAATGACATTAGATTATAACAATGGCAACATTAGAGGTAAGAAAATGAGGTGAAACTGATTTGTTAGCCAAAAATAATATCCAGAATGGAAGAGTTTTTCAAAATTAATATATTTTAAGGTCCTTGTGATAAATGAGTGAAGGGAAGAGATATTGATGAAAATTAGATTTTATAAAGGTATGGAAAGCATAACTTAAAAATAATAAAAAGGAAATACCACGAATTCATATGGAACCACAAAAGACTCCAGGTAGCCAAAGTTATCTGGAAAAAATAAAATAAAACAAATCTGGAGGTATAACAATTCTGAATTTTAAGTTGTATAGATCAATAGAACAGAATAGAAAATCCAGAAATAAACCCATAATTATATAGTCAATTAGTCTTCAACAAAGTTGGAAAGAATATCCAATGGTAAAAAGACAGCCTCTTCAACAAATGGTGTTGGGAAACTGGACAGCAACATGCAAAAGAATGGACCTGCACCACTTTCTTACACCATATACAAAATAAATTCAAAATGGATTAAAGACCTAAATCTGAGATCTGAAACCATAAAAATCCTTGGAGAGAGCACATGCAGTAATTTCTCTGACATCAGCCATAGCAACATTTTTATAGATATGTTTCCTGAGGCAAGAGAAATAAAAACAAAAATTAACTGTTGGGACTACATCAAAATAAAAGGCTTTTGCACAACAAAGGGAACAACCCCCAAAACTTAAAAGCAGTCTACTGGATGGAAGAAGATATTTTCAAATGATATATCTTATAAAGGGTTAGTATCCAAAAGATATAAGGAATTTATTAAAACTAAATACCCAAAAAGTAAATAATTCAATTAAACATGAGCAGAAGACATAAGCAAACATTTCTGTAAAGAAGACATACAGATGACCAATAGACATATGAAATGATGGTAATTATCACTCATTACAAGAGGAATGCATATCAAAACTACAATGAGATAGCACCTCCCACCTGTCTGAATGGATAAAACCAACAACACAAGAAACAGTAGGTATTGACTAAGATGTGGAGAAAGGGAAAGCCTCATGAACTGTTGGTGGGAATGAAAACTGGTGCAGCCACTGTGGAAGAAAATATGGAGGTTTTTCAAAAAGTTTAAAATAGAAGTAACTTATGATCTCAAAATAGCTCTACTGGATATTTGCCCAAAGAATACAAGAACACTAATTCAAAGGGATACATGCACCCTGATGCTTATACCAACATTATTTGTAATAGCCAAGATATGGAAACAGCTTAAGTACCTATTGACTCGAATGGATAAAGAAGATGTGAGATATCTATCTATCTATCTATCTATCTATCTATCTATCTATCTATCTATCTATCTATCATCTATCTATTATCTATCATCTCCACACACATATATAAATGGAATATTACTCAGCCATAAAAAATGAATTCTTGCCATTTGCACTGATGTGGACAGAGATAGAAAGCTCATTCCTAAGCAAAATAATTCAGTCAGAGAAAGACAAATAACATGATTTCACTCATATGTGGAATTTAAGAAACAAAACAAACCAGCAAAGGGAAAAATAAGACAGACAGAGAGAGAGAAATCAAGAAACAGACCCTTCATTATAGAGAGCCAACTGATAGTTAACAGAGGGGAGGTGGGGGGGATGGGTGAAACAGGTGACTGGGATTAAGGAATGCACTTGTCCTAATGAGTATAGGATGATGCATGGAAGTTTTTAATAACTATTGTACACCTGAAACTAATATAGCAATGTATGTTTACTAACTGGAATTAAAATAAAAACTTTAAAAAATGATAGAAAAAGACCATGTTCTGGGTGTTATTTTAAAAATGATAAAGAAGGGGAGCCTGGGTGGCTCAGTGGGTTAAAGTCTCTGCCTTTGGCTCATGTCATGATCTCAGGGTCCTGGATTGAGCCCCACATCATGCTCCCTGCTCGGCAGAGAGCCTGCTCCCTCTTCTCTCTCTGCCTGCCTCTCTACCTACTTGTAATCTCTCTCTCTGTCAAATAAATAAATAAAATCTTAAAAAATGATAAGAAAGAAATAAGTAACAATCATTTTAAAACAAGTCAGACAACTCTGCCAAAAAAGTTAAAAAAAAAAAGCAAAAGAAACAGAAAAATGTAAAAAAAAAAGGTGCTCTGATAGAAATAAGTTTAAATATACCACAATCAAAACAGTGTAAATGGAGTAAAATTAAAACTTAATCAAAAAAAGAAACAATTTCCCAGTAACAGTGGAAGGTTTTTTAAATGATCCTTTCAATGAATGATAATCAAGTAGACAACAACATCAATAAAAACATAGCATATTTGAACTCCACAACAAGCTGGATTTTATGAGTTTATGTAGAACCTTGCACCCCAAAAGTAGAAAATACACATTTTTTTCAAGCAACATGGATCATTTGTAAAAATTGGCCACAAATTAATCCACATATAATGTTTCAACAAATTTGTAAGAATAATTAAACAGACCACTTTCTCAACAATGATGCATTTAGGTTTGAAAAAATAACTAAAAGTAGCACCATAATTTTGAAAATAAAATAAAACTTACTTTTTTATAATTCATAGGTCAATGAATCATAATTAAAAATAGAAAATATTTACTACTAAACAACAGCTAAACCATGGCTTATAATACTTGTGAGATCCAAGTAGAATAGAATTTTGAAAAAATTTTATGGCCTTAAGTGTTTATATTTAAAATAAAAAACAATTAGAATCTGAAAATTTAATAGGTATCCAATAAATTTGAGAAATAGAGAAGTATCAACAGAATAAATTCAAGTATTGTGGATATTAGGGAATAATAAACACAAGAACAGAAATTCATGAAGCAAAAAGAATCATAGCTGAGGATCAACAAGGACAAATGGTTCTTTGCATATCAAGAACAGACTTGTGTTTGGCAAACTTGTCAAGAAAATAATTAGAATAAATAAGTAATATTAGGAAAGATATGGAGATGTAGCTGCAGTTACAGTAGAAGTTAAAACATAATAACTGCAGCTATGAATAATTTTGTCAAAAATTCTGAAAAAAAGAAATAAAATTTCTATAGAAAAACATAAATTCAAAATTAGTTGATACAAAAGAGAAGTCCTAACTAGTCTTAAAATGATTAAAGTAATCAAATCTGTAGTTCAAAAATTCCCATTCAGTCCCCCACATCACCCTTTATGCCACACAAATAAATTTCATTTATTCATTCTATCAAACACTGGAAGAAGATCATTCAAATTGTTGGAAAGACAAATTTTCAGATATTAGGAGTATAGAGAATTTTTTCCAACTTACTTTTTGAGGCCAGCATATGAAATTGAAAGCAGATAAAGAAATTATAAAGAAGGAAAATTATAAACTAATCTTAAGATTACAGATAAAAATATTATAAATATAAGCAACTGAATATATATTAAAATATCATGACCAAAGTGGACTTATCGAATAAATAAATTTTCTTTTGTAGATTGAAATTGTTATTTAAACTGCAGTTAGTTAACATACAGTGTAATATTAGTTTCAGGTGCAGAATTTAGTGATTACTCACTTACATATAATACCCAGTGCTCATCACAAGTACCATCCTTAATACCCATCATTCATTTTACCCATCCTTCCAACCACCTCTCCTCCAGCAACCTTCAGTTTGTCCTCTACAGTTAAGAATCTGTTTTATAGTCTGCTTCTCTGTCTCACCTCAATATGTTCATCTGTTTCATTTCTTAAATTCCACATATAAGTGAAGTCATATGGTATTTGTTTTTGCCTGACTGACTTATTTTGCTTAGCATAATACTCTCTAATGCTATCCATGTCATTGCAAATGGCAAGATTTCATTATATTTTTATGGTTGAGTAATATATAGACATAGACCTATATAAATATAGATATATACCACATCTTCTTTATTCATTCATCAGTTGTTGGACATTTGGGCTCTTTCTGTAATTTGGCTATTATTGATAATGCTGTTATAAATGCCTGGATACATCTATCCCTTTGAAGAAATGACTTTTGTACCCTTTGGGTAAATACCTAGTAGTGCAACAGCTGGAATGTAGGGTGACTCTATTTTAACTTTTTGAGGAGCCTCCATAACATTTTTCAGAGTGGATGCACCAGTTTGCATTCGTACCAATGCTGTAAGAAGGTTGTCCTTTCTCTGTATCCTTGACAACATATGTTGTTTCCTGTGTTGTTAATTTTAACCATCCGACAGATGTGAGGTGGTATCTAGTGGTTTTGATTTGTATTTCCGTGGTGATAAATGATATTGAACATATTTTCATGTGTCTGTTAGCCATCTGGATGTCTTCTTTGAAAAAAAAGTCTATTCATGTCTTCTGCCAGTTTCTTAAATGGATTATTGGCTTTTGAATGTAAGTTCTTTATA
This sequence comes from Ailurus styani, assembly GCA_002007465.1. NCBI lineage: Eukaryota > Metazoa > Chordata > Mammalia > Carnivora > Ailuridae > Ailurus > Ailurus styani. The sequence goes on along the minus strand of LNAC01000650.1, from coordinate 108,660 downwards.
CATTTTGAATATTAACCCTTTATTAGATGTGTCATTTCCAATTATCTTCTCCCATTCCAGAGGTTGCCTCTTGATTTTGCTATTTCCTTCACTGTGCAGAGGGTTTTTATCTTGATGAAGTCTCTATAGATCATTTTTGCTTTTGTATCCCTTGCCTCAGGACACATATCTAGTAAGAAGTTTCTATAGCCAGTGTCAAAGTGTTTACTGCCTCTGTTATCCTCTAGGATTTTGACTATTTTCTGTCTCACACTTAGGTTTTTCATCCAATTTGAATTCATTTTTGTGTGTGGTGTAAGAAGGTGATCCAGTTTTATTCTTCTCCATGTTGCTCTCCAGTTTTTCCAAAACTATTCAAGAGACTGTCTTTTTTCCGTTTGCTATTCTCTCCTGTTTTGTCAAAGATCAGTTGACCATGTACTGTGCTTCTATTTCTGAGTTTTTTTTTTAAGATTTTATTTATTTCTTTCACAGAGGGAGAGAGATCACAAGGAGGCAGAGAGGCAGGCAGAGAGAGAGGGGGGGAAGCAGGCTCCCTGCCGAGCAGAGAGCCCGATGCGGGCCTCGATCCCAGGACCCTGAGATCATGACCTGAGCCGAAAGCAGAGGCTTTAACCCACTGAGCCACCCAGGCGCCCTATTTCTGAGTTTTTTTATTCTGTTCCATTGGCCTATGTGTCTGTTTTGCTCTGGCACTGTATTGTCTTGATCAATACAACTTTGTCATATAACTTGAGTCTGGAATTGTGATGCATACAGCTTTGCTTTTCTTATTCAACGTGTCTTTGGTATTTGGGAGCTTTTATGGGTCCATCCAAATTTTAGGATTGTTTGTTCTAGTTCTGTGAAAAATGCTGGTGTTATTTTGTTAGGGATTACGTTAAATATGTTGATTGCTTTGGATAATATAGCTAGTTATTTATTCTTGCAATTAATGGGCATGGAATATTTTTCCATTTCTTTATATTATCTTAGATTTCTTTCATAAGTGTTCTATAGTTTTCAGCATACAATATTTTTTACCTATTTGGTTAGGTTTGGTTAGGAATAAACCTACCTTTTGGTTAGGTTTATTCCTAGTTATCTTATGGTTTTTGGTACAATTGTAAATTGTATCAATTTTCTGATTAATCTTTCTACTGAGTCATTTTTGGTGTATAAAGATGCAACAGATTTCTTTATGTCGATTTTTGTATCCTGCAACTTTACTGCAACTTCATGTATCAGTTCCAGAAATTTTTTGGTGGTTTTGGTTCTCAGTTTTTCCTCATTGAGGATGATATTAGCTGTGAGTTTTTCATATATGGCCTTTATGATATTGAGGTTATGTTCCCTCTATCCCTACTTTGTTAAGGTTTTTATGAAGAATGGATGCTTTACTTTGTCAAATACCTTTTCTGCATCTACTGAAAGGATCAAATGATTCATATTCTTTCTTTATAATGTGATGTAACAACTACCTTGATTGATTTGCAAATATTGAACCACCTTTGCAACCCAGGAATAAATCCCTTTTGATCATGGTGAGTGATTCTTTTCATGTACTTTTGCATTCAGTTAGATAATACTTTGTTGAGAATTTTTGCTTTCATGTTCAGCAGGGTTATTGGCTTATAATTTTGTTTTTTTTTACTGGAGTCTTTGGTTTTGGAATCAGGGCAATGCTGGCGTCATAGAATGAGACTGGAAATTTTCATTCTATTTCTAATTGTTGGAACAGTTTGAGAAGAATAGGTATTAACTCTTCTTTAAATATGTGGTCAAATTCCCCTAAGAAGCAATCTGGCCCATGGTTTCTGTTTGTTGGAAGATTTTTAATTTTTGTTTCAATTTTTTTATGTGGTTATCATTCTGTTCCAGTTTTCTATTTCTTCCTGTTTCAGTTTTGGTAGTTTTTAGGTTTTTAGGAATGTATTCATTTCTTTCAGATTGTCCAATTTGTTCGCATGTGGTTTTTCATAATCTTGTCTTATAATTGTATTTCATGATGTTGGTTATTGTCAATTCTCTCTGATGCTTACCTTTATTTATTTGGTTGTTTTATTTTTTCTTTTTGGTAAGTCTGGCTATAGATTTATCAATTGTATTAATTTTCTCAGAGGACCAGCTCCTGGTTTCATGCATCTGCTCCACTGTGGTTGTTTGTGTATTTGTATGTCATTTATTTCTGCTGTAATCTTTATTATTTCCTTTAGCCTGCTGGCTTTAAGCTTCACTTGTTGTTCTTTGGCTCCTTTAAGTGTAATGTTACATTGTTTATTTAAGATTTTTTAAATTATTTATTTTTAGTTATTTATTATTATACTTAGCTTACCACCATATAGTACATCATTAGTTTTGATGAAGTGTTCAACGATTTGTTAGTTAAATATAACACCCAGTGCTCATCACAACATGTGCCCTCCTTAATATCCATCCCTGGCTACCCCATCCCCCACCCCTCCCCTCTGCAACCCTCAGTTTGTATCCGAGAGTCCAGAGCTTCTCATAGATTTGTCTCCCTCTCTGATCCCCTTCCCCCCAATTTTCCCTCCCTTCTCCTGTGGTCCTCCACTCTATTACTTATATTTTACATATGAATGAAGCCATATGATAATCGTCTTTTGCAGACTGACTTACTTCACTTAGCAAAATCCTCTCCAGTTCCATCCATGTCGATACAAATGGTAAGTATTCATCCTTTCTGATGACTGAGTAATATTCTGGTGTATATGTATGTATGTCTGATGACTGAGTAATATTCTGGTGTATATGTATGTATGTATATATATGTGTGTATATATATAAATATGTAAATATATATATATGTGTGTGTGTGTGTGTGTGTGTGTGTGTGTGTGTGTGTGTGTGTGTATACACACCACATCTTTATCCATTCATCTGTTGAAAGGCATCTCACCTCCTTCCAAAGTTTGGCTATTGTGGACAATGGTGATATGAACAATGGGATGCATGTGACCCTTCTTTTCACTACATCTGTATCTTTGGGGTAAATGCATGGAAGTGCAATTTCTGTGTCATAGGGTAGCTCCATTTTTAATCCTTTGAGGAAACTCCATACTGTTTTCTGAAGTGGATGTACCAGCTTGCATTCCCACCAACAGTGTAATAGGGTTCTCTTTTCTCCACAGCCTCACCAACACTTGTTTCCTGTCTTGTTAATTTTTTGCCATTCTAACTGGTGTAAGGTGATATATCATTGTTGTTTTTCTTTAATTTCCTGGTTGACCCAATCATTCTTTAGCAGGATGCTCTCTAATCTCCAAGTGTTTGAGTTCCTTCCAAATTTCTTCTTGTGGTTGAGTTCCAGTTTCAAAGCATTGTGGTCTGAATCCACACGGTGAATAACCTCTATATTTTGGTATCAGTTGAGACCCTATTTGTGACCCAGTATGTGGTCTATTCTGGATAAAGTTCCATGTGCACTCATGAAGAATGAGTATTCTGCTTTGTTTTTTGTTTTGTTTTGTTTTGTTTTGTTTTGGATGGAAGGTTCTGTATGTATCTACTAAGTCCCTCTGGTCCAATGTGTCATTGAAAGTTCTTTTTTTGTTGATCTTAGATGATCTGTCCATTGCTGTGAGTAGAGTATTGAAGTCTCCTACTATTAATGTATTATTATCAATATGTTTCTTGTCTTGGTTATTAATTGGTTTTATAATTGGCTGCTCCTATGTTGGGGCATATATATTTATAATTGTTAGATCTTCTTGATGTACAGACACTTTGAGTATGATATACTGTCCCTCTACATCTCTTACTACAGTCTTTGGTTTAAAATCTAATTTGTCTGATATGAGGATTGCTACCCTAGCTTTCTTTTGAGGTCCCTTGGTGTGGTAAATGGTTCTCCATTCCCCCACTTTCAATCTGGCGGTGACTTTACTTTCAAAACGAGTGTCTTATAGAAAGCATATGGATGGGTGCTGTCTTTTATCCAATCCGAAACCCTGTGTCATTTCATAAGAGCATTTAGGCCATTCACGTTGGGAGTAACTATTGAACGATATGAATTTAGTGCCATTCTATTCCCTTTAAAGCCCCTGTTTCTATAGATTGTCTCTGTAAATTTCTGGTCTATATTAACCTTGGGGTCTTTCTTCTTTTATCAAATCCCCCTTAATATTTCTTGCAGGGCTGGCTTGATGGCCACATAGTCCTTCAGTTTCTGCCTGTCCTGAAAGCTCTTCATCTTTCTGTCCTTTTTTTTTTTAAAGATTTTATTTATTTATTTGACACAGAGAGAGAGATTACAAGTAGGCAGAGAGGCAGGCAGAGAGACAGGGAGAGGGGGAAGCAGGCTCCCCGCTGAGCAGAGAGCCCGACGCGGGCCTCGATCCCAGGACGCTGAGATCATGACCTGAGCCGAAAGCAGAGGCTTTAACCCACTGAGCCACCCAGGCGCCCTCTTTCTGTCCTTTCTGAATGACATTCTTGCTGGGTAAAGTATTCTTGGCTGCGTGTTCTTCTCATTTAGTACCCTGAATATGTCTTGCCAGCCCTTTCTGGCCAGCCAGTCTCTGTCAACAGGTCTGATGTTATTCTGATATTACTCCCTCTGTATGTAAGAAATATCTTCTTCTTAGGTGCTCTCAGGATAGCTTCCCTGGTTTTAAGATTTGCAAGCTTCACTATTATATGCCTGGGTGTTGGTCTATTTTTATTGATCTTGGGAGAGGTCCTCTCTGCCTCTTGGACATAAATTCTTGTTTCCTTCCCCAGATTAGGGGATTTCTCAGCTAGGATTTGCTCAAATATATCTTCTAGTCCTCTCTCTCCATCCTCTCGGGGATCGCAATAATTCTGACACTGAAATGCTTCATGGGGTCGTTGATCTCTCTAAGACTATTTCCATGTGCTACTAGATGCCTATCCCTATCTTACTTGGCTTCTTTCCTTTCTTTCAGATTATTTTCTAGATCAGTAGTCCATTCTTCTGCCTCATTTACCCTGGATTTTAGAGTATCCTGTTTAGACTGCCTCTTGTTCACAACATTTTTAAGTTTGGCCTGATTAGATCTCATTTCTGCCCTTAGAGATTCTATATTATCAGTAATTCTTTTCTCAAGCCTAGCTATTGACTTCATAATTTCTACCCTGAAGTTTATCTCTGATATCTTGCTTATATCCATATCCATTAGATCTGTGGCAGAGGGCATTTTATCTAGTTTTTTTTTTTTTTGGATTTCCCTCTCCTAGTTATTCTGTGGAGGAATGGTTGAGGGAATGAACAGAGTCCAAAATAACAACCAGAACCCAAACAAGATGCACCCTAGGAAAATCCAGACAATCAGAAGCCACCACAGAATAAATGAAGCCAAAATTAAACACAAGAGTAAAATTTATAAAATTAAAAAAAAATTAAAAAAATAAAAATTACAAAAAGGGGGCTGAGGGGAAGGGAGGATATACTCTTTTAGTGTGGACAAAGTAGGTTGTTTCAGTTTTTCCTGGGTGTATTTTTTTCTGTTTGTCAGAGGACACTATTTCCCAAAATTACAAAAAAAGTAAAACATATGTATATGAAGGTAATATTGAATAGGGAAAAAAGACTATAATGATGCATATATGTATAAAAAAGTATAGGTGTGTCAAACAAGTTAAAAAGCTACTATGAAATATAAATTGATATATCAGACATCTAGTTGAGATAAGAAAAATGTAAAAAGAAAAAAACAGAGAAGCATAAGAGAAGGAATAAAAAGAAAATGAGAGCAGTATCTGAAAAATAAAAAGCCATGAAGCAATGCCCAGAGCTCGATATACTATTTTTCCCTGGTGTTGGGATTTTACAGTCTTATTGGGACCATAGGGTTGTCATCCTCTTGTTCTTCCAGGCTTTTTTTCTTGGGACGATCCTGCTGCACTGTTTCTCAGGCAACCCTGTTTGGGCAGAGTTGCCTTGTCCCCTGTAAGGGGGATGGAGTCCATGGAAACCAGTATTTTGTTTGTTATCCAGTAGCTTTCTGTGCTTCTTCTCATGGTCAGAGCAAAAATAATTACACCCAAATCTTTGGCCCAGAGCAGAGAAATCTCAGTCTGCTCTCTTCAATAAACTCTCCGGGGCAAACAATCTGTTTCTGTATGGGATGCTGAAAATCGCAGCCCTCAGTGACTCTCTCAGAGGTCATCCAGGGACCTGGGCATGCCCCTGCTCTTTGTGCTTCTAAAACCAAGAGTAGCCATGGGCTTCCACGCACACCTGCAGCTCATGGATCCTTTCTGTGTGCCGCTCTAAAGCCCTTTTCCTGCCATTTATGTTCTGGGGGGGGTTGTTCAGGATGCTTTTGCATTTGGGTGTTATATCACTTCCAGGAGCCAGTTTATGGAGGCTCCCTCCCACTTCTGTTTATCTTCTAATAGCTCCCTGCAGACTCATGGCTCCACCCTTCCTACCTTACAACAGGCAGTCCTTTTCTGCTTGTAGAGTTTCCAGGTATATATACTTACATCTCAGACTGACTTTGTAAGTGTTCAGAATGGTTTGGTAGATATCCAGTTAAATTCAGGGGACTGGTTGAAACAGGGTCCTACACTCCTCTGACATCTTGCCTTTTCCCCACTTAGTTGAGATTTTTCTTACTTCTTGAGGTAGATCTGTATTGCTATATACTTCCCTTTTATGACCACTTCTGCTGCATCCCAAAGGTTTTGGACCATGGCGTTTTCATTATCATTTATTTCCATGTATTTTTTTAAATTTCTTCTTAAATTTTCTGTTTGACCCATCCATTCATTAGTAGGATGTTCTTTAACTTCCATGTGCTTGTGGACTTTCCAAATTTCTTGTTTTGCTTGACTTCATGTTTCAAAGTGTTGTGGTCAGAAAACATGCATGGTACTATATCAGTCTTTTTGTACTTGTTGAGGCCTGATTTGTGACCTAGTATGTGATCCGGTCTGATAAATGTCCCATGTTCACTTGAAAAAAATGTGTATTCTATCACTTTAGGATGAAATGTTCTGAATATATCTGTTAAGTCCATCTAGTGTAGTGTGTCACTCATGGCCATTGTTTCCTTGTTGATTTTATGCTAAGAGCATCTGTCCATTGATGTAAGTGGGGTGCTAAATCTCCTACTATTTTTGTATTATTATCAAGGAGTTCCTTTATGTTTGTTACTGTTTTATATATTTGGGTGCTTCCATGTTGGGGGCACATATATTTACAATTGTTAGATCTTGTTAAGTAGACCCCTTTATCATGATTTTGCACCCTTTTTCATCTCATTGCAGTCTTTGGTTTATAATGTAATTTGTCTGATGTAAGTATTGTTACTATGGCTTTCTTTTGGTGTCCATTAGCCTGGTAAATGTTACTCCACCCCCCCCCCTTTTAATCTTCAGGTGACTTTAGGTCCAAAATGAGTCTCTTTTAGACAGTGTATTGATGGGTCTTTTTTTTTTAATCCATTCTGACACCCTATGTCTTTTGATTGGAGCATGTATTCTACTTACATTCAGAGTAATTACTGATAGATATAAATTTAGTGCCATTTTATTACTTTTTTGTCATTGTTTCTGGAGATTTTCTCTGTTCCTTTCAAATCTTCATTGCTTTTGGTCTTTCCTATTTAAAAGATCCCTTTTAATATTTCTTGCAGGGTGAGTTTAGTAATCACAAACTCCTTTAATTTTCGTTTATCTGAGAATACCTTTATCTCTCCTCTTCTAAATGATAGCCTTGCTGGGTAGAATATTCTTTGCTGCAGATTTTTCCCATTTAACTCTTTGACTATATCATGCCACTGTCTTCTGTCTTTCTGTGGTAAGTTCTGCTACTAACCTTATTTGTCTTCCCTTTGTAAATTATGGACTTTTTTGTCTCACTGTTTTAGAATTTTTTTCTTTATCTCTATATTTTGTAAATTTAACTATGATATATCTTGGTGTTGGCCTGCTTTTGTTGATTTTGACGGTAGTTCTCTGTGCCTCCTGTATTTGGAAGTTTGTTTCCTTCCTCGGGTTAGGGAAGTTTTAGGTATAACTTCCTCAAATAAACCTTCTGCCTACTTTTCTCTCTCTTCTTCTCTTGGGAATCCCATGATACCAATGTCCTTGTTTCTTGGAGTCACTGAGTTCCCATGTCTACCGTCATGATCCAAGATTTTTCTTTCCCTCTTTTGATCAATTTCATTGCTTTCCATTTTCTATTTTCTATATCACTCATTCATTCCTCTGCTTCTTCCATCCTTGTGGTCATTACATTCAGTCAGTTTTGAATCTCATTTATGGTGTTTTTCATTTCAGCCTTATTCATTTTTACCCCTTTTATCTCTGTGATAAGAATTTCCAGAGTTTTCTGTGCTTTTCTCAAGTCCAGTTACTATACTTACGATTGTTGCTTTAAATTCTAGATTAGGCATATTACTTATATCTGTTTTGATTAGTTCCCTGGCCATGACCTTTTCTTGTTCTTTCTTTTGAGATTAATTCTTCTGTTCTGGCATTTTGTCTAGATGTCTGTCTTCTTCTTTGTGTTAGGAAAGCCACTTATGTTTCCTGAACCTGAAAGTAATTGCTTCATGAATAAAAGTTCAATGTCCAGGGCCTCGTTCCTCAGGGAGTGTCTCTTGTGTATGTTCTGTTCACTCTGCTGCTGTTTTATGGCTGCTCTATCCCTCAAGTCAGTCTCTTGAAGTATTTCTCCTTCCCTGCAGTGGGGAGTGTTTGGACCCTGGCAAGAGTGTGGTGAGTTTTAAATAGGTATGCTCTGGTCTGGTTGTATAAAGAGCCTGATGCTAGTTCCACTAGAGTTGAAGCTTTGCAGAATGCTCTGGCCAGTAGATGTGGTGCAAGGGGCTTGTTCTGGTCTTCTGGGCAGGAACCCACTGCTTTGCTTATCAGGCACAGTTGTCCAAGAACAGTATCAGGAGAAGGCAGGGAAGTCGGGGTCAGTGTAAGCAGATTAGTCAGCCACTGTTGGTGCTGTGCTATTTACTGAGGTAATTTATGCTGAAGAGTAGAGGAAGAAAATGTCTCCAGCCAGCTTCTTTGTCCCAGAGGGGATGTTCCTGTTTGCTTCTGTCAGGGAAGCCCTCCCAGAAGAGAAAACAAATTCCCCCTGTGCATTCTAGATGTTTTTCAGATCACTGTTCTCACACCGTCTGTGTACAGGTTGCTTGCCTATCCGGAGCAGCACAGTTCACTTTGGGCTCTATTTCAGTCATGTCGCCTGAATTTCAGACCTCCAAACTTTAGGGACCTGGTGTTGGGGACTTGAGCTGGTCCTCCAGGGAAGGGTCTCACCACACTGGGATTGAGACATGTTTGACCCAGAAGGATAGTTGCACTAGAACACAGGAACATGGGGCTTGGAGCAAAGCATGCCAAAGAGCCAGTGTCTAGGTTGGCCACCCTCAACAGATGTCTCTGTATCTATGCTGAAGGGCAGGAAAGGGAAGTGGAACCTACTGACTCCTTTGTCCCCAGAGAGGGAAGGCCACCTCTCTCAGATGTGTTCCTGGTTACCTCCCTGCTTTCTCTACAGGAGCATTGCAGCCCCCTCAGGGCCCTATACCAACCACATTCTGGACTTCTAAAACTCCAGTCTTTGAGCCCTTACTGGTTTTAAAAGCTCGCTAAAATCAGCCCCTCTCATTTTCCCAGTCAGTGGCTCTGGGGAAGTGTTTTCCTCATGTAAACTCTGTGTGAGGTGTGTTCTCTCTCTCTCTCTCTCTCTCTCTCTCTCTCTCTCTCTCTCTCTCACCACAACCAGGGCTCTACCCCCTCCACAGCACACGTTATCCACTTTTCCCCCAAAATGTGTCTCCACACCTGCTACTATCCATGATATGGCCTCTTCTCTCCCTCTAGTTGTGCAGTTTGTTCTGTCAGTTCTCTGATCGATTTCTTGGGTATTCAGAATGATTTGATATTTATATAGATATGTTCATGGGACCAGGCAAGCCTAAGGTCTTCCTACTACTCCACTGTCTTAGCTCTGGCTTACACCATATATAAAATATTGATTGAACATTTGAAAATTTTTTTCTATATTATATTCCATATTAATGGAATGGAGAAAAACTACATTTTCACATCGTTTCATGCAGAAAAATCATTAGAGAGTCTTAATCTCATGAAACAAACTGAGGGTTACTAGGGGGTGGGAAGGTAGGAATAGGGTGGATGGGTTCTGGACATTGGGGAGGTTTTGTGCTATGGTGAGTGCTGTGAAGGGTATAAGCCTGATGATTCACAGACCTGTACCTCTGGGGCAAATAATAATAATTAAAAAAAAGAAACAAAGAAAAATCATTTGACTCATTTTACCACATTCAGTTAGGAAATTGAAAAATGAAAAACACAGCTTTATTCTTGTAAGTATCTATTAAAAACTATGAAAAAATCATGCTTAATAGTATATTGTTCAAACTTTTCCTGTTCTAAGAAAAAATGAGAGATAAGGATGTCTGTTTTACCATTTCACATCAACACCATAGTGAGGACTTCAGCCAAGTCAGTAAGATGATCAATTACAAGGGAAAAAAAAAAGAAACAAAATGTTTGTTATTTGCAGTCAGGAAGATTGCACACACAGGAAATCCAAGAGGATTTATAAAAAAAATATTAGAATTAATAAAAGTGTTCATAAGATTCTATGGATATATAAGATCAATATTCCAACATCAGTTACATTCTTAATTACTAGCAGCAAATAGTTATAAAGTATAATATTAAAAAAAGAATGTCATTTTAAATAGAAAGCAAATATATAAGGTGTCTAGAAATAAATTCAAAAGATCTTCAAGTCTTTGAAAAAGACTATTTTAAAGTTCAGTTGTAAAACAGTAAAGAAATCTACGTAGTTGCCGAGAAATTCCATATTCATAGTTTAGAAGAATCGGTAATATAAAGATGTCATTCATCCTGAGTTATTCCAGATAATTCATTCAATTCAAATCCAATCAAAATGCTTTTTCTTTGTTTTGTTTTTGAAAGCTTGACAAGAAGGACAAGGTAGAGGAAGTTTCCCTAACAGATATCAAGATACCATAAAGCTACTGGTAAGTCTGCCACTATGGAATTACCCTAGAGAACAAACTGACAACAAACTAATATCCAAAATTATAAATGTGGACATAATTGTTATAAAATAGTAAGAATTCAAAATTAATAGAAAAAAAGGTTAAATATATGAATATATAATTAACAAAAAAGGAACTTCTGATGATCAATAACAATTGAAAGCATACTTAACTTTCCTAGTATTCAGGGAAATGCAAACTGAAGCCTGAGAACACAGAATTTTCTGTTTATGAAAGTAATTAAAAATTAAGTCTGTATATCAAGTGTTATTGAAAGTGTAGAACATTGACAACACAACCACAACTCCAGTCCATATGGAAAATAGTTTGACATTATGTGATAAATTTGAAGATTAACCTACATTATGATCCAGACATTCCATTACTCATGTATACTTTAAAGAAATCTTTGTATGTGTATACAAGGAGACATATATTAAAATGTTCATAGAACGTTGTAATAGCAAAACACTGGAGATAGCACTAATATATAAGTAAGTAAGTAAGTAAGTAAGTAAGTAAGTAAGCAAATAAATAAATAAATAAATAAATTGTGGTGTATATCCAATGGGATACCATCCTGCAATGAAAATGAATAATGCAGGGACACCTGGGTGGCTCAGTGGGTTAAAGCTTCTGCCTTTGGCTCAGGTCATGATCTCAGGGTCCTGAGATAGAGTCCCGTGTCAGGCTCACTGCTCAGCAGGGAGCCTGCTTCCTCCTCTCTCTCTCTCTGCCTGCCTTTCTGCCTACTTGTGATCTCTCTCTCTGTATCAAATAAATAAATAAAATCTTTGAAAAAAAAGAAAATGAATAATGCAGATCTACATGTGTCAGCATGGATAAATATCCAATGCATAGTTTTGAACAAACTGCAAGTTGCAAATTATGCCATTTTTATGAAGCTTTAAAATATTCACAGCAATATTATCTATTATTTAATGGTATACATATGTAGTATGTAGTATAAAGACATGAATAGAAATAATATGTACTTAAATCAAAGTAGCGATTTTTCTGGAGTGGAGGGAAAATAATTTGATTGGTAAGGATATGTAGTGGTCTTCACTGTACTTTGTTTTGCTTATTTCTTAAGCTGGATAAGGTTGTATATGTACATTTGCTTTGTTATGCTAAAGTATTAATACTTTATTATACATTGGAATATGTGTAAACTAGTTCTAGATAAATTTAAGGAAAAGACAAAAGGTCTTTGAACTCTTAGAACATTAATCTTTATGCATGGAAATAATAAATGCTGATGGAAGTTGAGAAGATGATGGGATTTTCCTTGCTTCATCTTAGTCCATCCTGACTGCTTTAACAAAATTACAATAGCCTGGGTGGTTTATAAACAAAAGCAATTTATTTCTTATAGTTCTGGAGGCTGGAAGTCCAAGATCAGTGTGTCAGACATGGCTGGGTTCTGGTGAAAACCCTCTTCCAGGTTGCATACTGACAACTTCTCTCTGTATCTTGACATTGTGGATGGGGGTGAGGGGTGAGGGATTTTTTGGAGATGCTTTTACAAGGGAACGGATGCCATTCATGAAGGCTCTGCCCTCATGACTTAATCACCTCTGAAAGGCCCTACCTTCTAATCTTAGGAGTTAAATTTTAAGCACATGAAATTTGAGGAGACATAAACATTCAGATCATAGCATTCTACCATTTTGCCTCAGTTGATATAAGTGAAAATCTCTGGTGCTCATCTGTGAATTTTTTTCCGAGTATATTCTCTTTGGTATCATTACATTTGATGTTTTGATGGCTTTCCATGTTGAGTTTAATTATTTGTAGGAAAGCACAAACATACTTTTTCAAAATATGTGTTTTAAAGATTTATAAGGATTTGTTTTTAAATAACAGTATGTTTAAAAAAGATAAAAATCCTTGATCAAATATTAGGAACATTTTTAAATAAAATCTGACCCCAAATTATTTTCTCTTGGCTGAGTCAGGAAGGTTTTTAAAATATTAATAAACTAGAAAACTGTCTTTCTATTTAAAAAGGTAGAACAGATCAAAATATGTTACAAGATTTCTGTTCATTTTATATTGTAAGGTCCACTAAACAAAAATATAGTGAAATTTATATTTTATCATCTTTCAGTTATTCACCCTGTCTTCTACAATATATGGACAACTTTCTTTTTTCGTTTTTTAAGATTTTGTTTAATTATTTGACACAGAGAGAGAGACAGTGAGAGAGGGAACACAAGCAGAGGGAGTGGGAGAGGGAGAAGCAGGCTTCCCGCTGAGGAGGGAGCCCGATGCAGGGCTCTATCCTAATGCCCTGGAATCACAACCTAAGCTGAAAGAAGACGCTTAACGACAGAGATACCCAGGCACCCCTATGGACAACTTTCTTAAATATACATGATTCACAGGAGAATATTTAATGGATAATATAATAGACCTATATAAAAAGTTTCAATATTTGTTTATAAAATACTATTTAGGCTAGAAGTTCCCAATAAATTTGCCAAAACCTGAAAGCTCTTGGGTTAAGAGGTTTAAAGTTATAACTAACAAACATGTGTCAACATAATAAAGGCCATATTTGAAAAGCCCACAGCTAATGCCATATTCAATGGGCAAAAATTGAGAGTTTGTCCTCTACAGTCAGGAATAAGACAAGGATATCCACTCTCAGCACTTTTATTCAACATAGTACGGGAAGTCCTAGCCACAGCAATAAGACAACAAGAAGAAATAAAAGTCATCCAAATAAGCAAGGAGGAAATCAAACTGTCATATTTGTAGATAACATGATGCTATATATAGAAAACCTGAAAAACTCCACCAAACCACCCCCCAAAACCTGCTGTAATTGATACACAGCTTCAGTAAACTAACAAGGTAAAAAATCAATGTACAGAAATCTGTTCTATATACCAATAATTAAGCAGCAGAAAAATTAAGGAAACAAGCCTAATTATAATTGTACCAAAAACAACAAGATACCTAGGAATAAACCTAACTGAAGAGGTAAAAGACTTGTACTCTGAAAACAATAAAACACTGATGAAAGAAATTGAAGATGACACAAAGAAAAGGAAAGACATTCCATGCTCATGGTTTGGAAGAATAGATATTGTTAAAATGTCTATACTACTCAAAAAAAATCTACACTTTTAATGCAATCCCTATCAAAATAACACCAGCATTTTTCACAGAACTAGGACAAACAGTCCTAAAATTTGGGTGGAACCACAAAAGAACCCAAATAGCTAAAGCCACCTTGAATAAGAAACACAAAGCTGGAGGCATCACAATTCCAGACTTCACGTTATATGACAAAGTTGTAGTGATCAAAATAGCATGGTACTGGCACAAAAACAGATGCATTGATCAATGGAACAGAATAGAAAACCCAGAAATGGACCCACAACTATATGGTGAATTAATCTTCAGTGAAGCAGGAAAGAATATACAAAGAGAAAAAGTCTATTCAACAAATGGTGTTGGGAAAACTCTACAGCAACATGCAAAAGAGAGAAACTGGTCCACTTTCTTACACCAAACACAAAATGAACTTAAAATGAATCAAGGACCTAAATGTGAGACCCGAAGCCATAAAAATCCTAGAGGAGAGCACAGGCAGTGACCTCTTTGACATCAGCTGTAGCAATTTCTCTCTAGATATATTTCCCAAGCAAGGGAAACAGAAGCGAAAATTAACTCTTGGGACTTCATCAAAATAAAAACTGCACAGTGAAAGAAAAAATCAATAAAATTAAAGGCAAACTTCAGAATAGGAGAAGATATTTGCAAATGACATATCTGATAGTTAATATCCAAAATATATAAAGAACTGATGCAACTTTATACCCAAAAACCAAACAATCCATTTAAACATTGGGCAGAAGACATGAAGACAGTTCTCCAAAGAAGACATACAGATGGCCAATAGATACCTAAGAAGATGCTCATCATGACTGATCATCATCAGGGAAATGCAAATCAAAACTACAATGAGATATTACCTCACAACTGTCAGAATGGATAGAGTCAACAGTATAAGAAACAATAGCTGTTTGTTAAGGATGTGGAGAAAAGGGAACCCTCTTGCATTGTTGGTGGGAATGTAAACTTGTGCAACCACTGTGGAAAATAGTATGTAGGTTCTCCAAAAATTTAAAAATAGAACTACTCTAGAATCCAGCAATTGCATTACCAGGTATTCACCCAAGGAATATAAAAATACTAATTCAAAGGGATACATGCACCTTGATGTTAATAGCATCATTATCTACAATAGCCAAATATGGAAACAGCTCAAGTATCTATGGACTGATGAATGGATAAAGAAGATGTTGAAAAAATATATATATATAATGAAATGTTACTCAGCCATAACAAAGAATGAAATCTTGCCATTTGCAACAACATGGATGTAGAGAATATAATGTTAAGTGAAGTGAAACAAGTCAGTCAGAAAAAGACAAATACCATATATTTTCACTTTTATGTGGAAATTAAGAAATGAAACAAAGGAACAAAGAGGAGAAAAGAGAGAGAGGCACATTAAGAAACAGACTCTTAACTAGAGAACAAACTGATAGTTTCCAGGGATGAGGTGGGAGGGGGAATCGGTGAAATCAGTGATAGAGATGAAGGAGTGCACTTGTTGTGATGAGCTCTGGGTGTTATATGGAAGTGTTGAACCACTATATTGTATACTTGAAACTAATATTACACCGTATGTTAACAAACTGGAATGTAAATAAAAAACTTGCAAAAAATAATTTGTCTCAAAAACAAATTTTAATTAAAAAGACTTGATTATTTGATAATGTATTCAGAAAGTATCATGGAAGCTATCATAATAATCAGGTCAAAAAATTTTTGTGCAAGCAATATTATATATATCAGCCTAAGTGTTCAATTAGATTGGGAGAGCGGATTGATGAAAATAATTTCAACAAATATGCAGTGAGGTTACCGTGACTTTCTACATAGAGTAGCCATCCAAAACTTATACAAAAAGACTAGTCCAAATAAATAAAACACTCTTGGAAACTAAACTAGACACTTAACTTTTTGGCAGAAATATTTCATAGGACATTATGATTTTATTAAATAAATAGCATCCCACTGGCCTAAAAGACTGAATACACTATTCAAAGTGGAGTAAGCATAATCATCTAGTGAGGTCTTTTTTTTTGCCACCTAATATAAGTTGCTACAATAAAAGAATATTCTTTGTTTAAAACTTTTAATTCCATTTGTCAAGGTGCTCTATCCTCGTGTCTCAAAGAACTAATCAGAATTAAGTAACTGTTCAACTCAAAAAACTTGAAAATGTAAGCTAATAATTGAAATCAAGATAAGGAACATGTATTATTGCTAGTGGTGAGAAAAATAGAGACTGTATATACACATATATACACACAAAAATTGGTATCAAAGAATCCTGTTATATGATGGTTAATAATATCTCTGCTTCCATAGTTTTTTTAAGTGAAATAGAATTTAACTAAAGAGATAGTCACACTGGCATTTCACTGCTTTTCTTGTTCAAATACACTTTCGAATAATATAGGCACCAAATTTGGACTTAAAACTTTAAATGCCTCCATAAATGCTCCTTACCTCCTCTCTCCTTTCCCTGCATCCAGCAACCACTCTATACTTATTTGTATTTATTTATATTCAAGAACTGTGGAGTTCACATTAACATTGAAAACTCTTTTTTTTAAAGATTTTATTTATTTATTTGACACACAGAAAGAGATTACAAGTAGGCAGAGAGGCAGGCAGAGAGACAAGGAGAGGAGGAAGCAGGCTCCCTGCTGAGCAGAGAGCCAGATGCGGGCCTCAATCCCAGGACGCTGAGATCATGACCTGAGCAGAAAGCAGAGGCTTTAACCCACTGAGCCACCCAGGTGCCCTGAAAACTCTTTTAAGTAAGTGGTGAGGATTTCTCTGTTCACAATCACAGTTCTGTTTTGTCAGGTAGTTAGAAGAAATCTGGGCCAGGACAGTAATCTCTGGATCTGCATAGGAAGAACTAACTAGCCAGAAATCAAAGAAAAGCCTCATTAAGATAAACCTGTAATTTCCTGTGGCCCACACTAAAGGAAAGCTACTTCCTTGATCAAGGTGACCAGGGTTAGATGTCACTGACGTTAGTCCCTAAGGAAAGGGGTTTAAGAGGAGTCTAAGTTTAGGGAAATGGACCTCCAAGCCTTGTTGATCAAGAAACAACCAATAAAAAGTTCTTAGAACACAATAGAAGTTATTTATATGTAGTTGCTATTATAAAATACTCAGTTATCATGCGGATGTAAGTACAGTCCCAAAAAATGAAGTTTATCAGTGTTTAATATATGTAAACAGATTGCCTAAAACAGCCTCCCTAAGGTTTGTGAATCTGTCCCTCCATTTCTTATGGCATTTTCACAGTAATGGGGCAAATTATGTGACCTTACAGTTTAGTACAAATATCAATTGATTGTCAGTTGGAAAACGCTGTTGGGTAGATTCATTTTTCAAAGAGGACTTTGATCCAATGTATGTGTTTTTTTTTTCTAACCAGATACTAAATGTTTCTCAGAATTCTTCAAGGCCCATTGCAACAAACAGTGTAGGTTGAAATTGGTCACTTTGGCTAATTCCTCCTGACTTCCTTAACAAGCATTTCTTGAATTCACACTGCAATAAAGTATTTTCTGTTCTGGAACTATCCAAACATTTTATTTATTCACTCCTGTCCAGCTGCCAAGTCCTGAATGGAAAAGACCTTTCTTTAGAAAACTTTTTTGCCCATAAAGTATTTTCCACACAAATACATGGACTCTGGTGCTTCTCAATAGCAACAGTGCACTAGAATAAGCCCTCATAGGAAGGAATTTCTCTTTCACATTTTTATTCAATAAGAGAAATAAAAAGACGTAAGAGACTTGTCAAGAAAGCAAGGAAGCCTCACCAACTAAGGGTTGGAAAGAGACAAAATAAACATTTACAAAGCTGGGGAGCTCAAACTCCTCCTCTAACTATCTCTGGAAAGTGACCAAAAATGGCCTAATGTAGTAACAGTTAACAGTGATTATTTTATTCATTGTCGGTTATAAGTAAGGCTAGTCTGCTCCAGCTGACACTTAATGGAAAATTGGGAATATGGTACCCACACAACAAATAAAAGATTATATAGCTGTACTTTATGTCTCTGCTGGAAAGATTTACATACTTTCTCAAAGTATAAGAAAATCCAAATGAACTAGAAAGACAATACTTGATTTTCCAACTTTCCAGAAACAAGGGAATAACTAACTCATAGACTGTTTTTGGATTTTCCTTCATGATTTATAGCACTGTGGGTGTGAGAAACCCAATTTATTTTCTTCTCAGTTACATGCAACCTAAGTCCATCTTCACCTGGCCTTGCCCATCTTCACCAATCTGTCACATTTGACTCAGTCTGATGTGAAAACGTGCAGTCATGTGGTAATAAATGGATGCAGTTGCTTGATCCAGATTACTTATTAAACCTCCTCAATCTCCATTTATGAATAATTTTGATAACAGGTAAAATTGAAATTGCTTCAGGATCTTTCCCTCTGCAGAACATGGTAGAACTGATTCTACCAGTGAACAGGGAGTTAAAAGAAATTATACATTAACTCTTTAAAGACTCTTTTTATATTCAGTTCTTAGATAATTACTCCTAACTGATAGAAGCAGATCTCTGGTGTTATTTCCTAATGGCTTCTAGGGAGACTAGCAACACAACTGATCTAAAAGGAAATGTACGAATAACCTTAAAAAAAGTATTAACTTTTTAAAAAAGTTTTGTTTGTTTATTTATTTATTTATTTAGGGAGTGAACAGGTGGAGGAGGAGCGGAGGGAGTGAGAGAGAGAATCTCAAGTGGACTCTGTGCTGAGCAAGGAGCCCCATGTGGGCCTCAAGCCCATGACCTAGAGATCATGACCTGAGCAGAAATCAAAAGTCGGACGCTTAACTAACTGAGCCACCTAGGCACCCCAAGTATTAATGCTTTTGAGAGCATTACCAGTAAAACTAAAAAACATGAAATAAATAGACGATCTTTGCAATAGATACTTATGCACTCATGGCAGGACCATCTTATTGCATAACTCTAGAGGGCCACATGCAGCAGGTATATTTATTCCAGGGATTGCATTTCATGTAGACTGCAATTCCCTGTGAATTTTCCCTTCTGGAGTCATGCAATTTGGCAGCCCTGGCCATGGGTCATAATTAAATAAATATTATAAAAATCAACTTCAGCTTCTCTTGTTGGCCTAGAGTGGTTGCTTGACAGCTTTTTACACTTAAAGCTAATAACCTAGAATGCAGATACAAGAGCAAGTTCACTGAGTTTTTAAATTATATTCATTGCATGAGTGTGTACTACTACCATAGGTATGGCACTTACTCTGCCCTAGAATACTACACTGGTTCAGTACATGGGAATGTTTGGGAAATAACCCCTGACTTATAACAGTGGAGAGTTCATTAATGTTGATGTTTCACTTTCTCTTTCAGTCTCAAAGGTTTTATTAATATCTGTTTTGGTTGTTTAATTTACTATCAAGATCCTTAATAATCTGCACAGGGAAAGTTTATTCCAAGAAATTGCATCTGCCAGGCTGGTTAAAATAGTTTGTCTAACAATGTGGATTTTTTTTTGCTATATTATTTCCCCAAACTGATATTTTTCATATGTGGGAGAGATACATATAGATTTCAAACAACTTTCTGCACAAATTAGATACAGGGTAACAAGGATGAACTGCTCTTTTCCTATGTTTGCTTACTTCAGAAAATCTTTAATAAGAAAGGTGTTAAGCTTATCTACATATGTGGAGAACAGGAATAAAAGTTGAAGTGAAGAATTCATTAAATTAATCAGAGTGTAGTGAAGTAATCAGAGTGAAGTGAAGTTTCACAACTTTTGATTAGTTGATCCTGCATTTGGTAGACTTCCAAGTTAGTACATTACTGTAAAAGAACAGTGTTCCCAGTACTGATCCATCATATCCCTCTCCCCAAAGTATTATGGGCATGCATGTGTACACACACAAACAGTCCAACGTCTGTTCAGTGCTAATATATTACCAAACCTATGTCTATCAATAAATTTCTTGCACTGACTATTTAATCAATGACACTTAAGGGTTAGGATAATTTTGAGCCTGAAAGCACACAGTTACAGGCTGATCTAACACAGACTTTTCATTTAGAAAGACAATTATCATATGATCTCACTAATAATGAGGAATTTGGGAAACAAGACAGAGGGTCATAGAGGAAGGGAGGGAAAAATGAAATAAGATGAAACCACAAAGGAAGACAAACCATAAGAAACTCTTAATCTCAGGAAACAAACTGATGCTTTCTTGAGGGGTAAGGGGTAGAAGGGATGGACTGGCTGGATGATGGACATTGGGAAGGGTATGTGCTATGTGAGTGCTGTGAATTGTATAAGACTGATTAATCACAGACCTGTACCCCTGAAACAAATAATACATTATATGTTAATCCAAAAAAAAAGATGAGGAAATGAGCTCAGTAAAGGTATGTTATTTGTATAAAGCTGTACAGCTTGGGGCACAGTGAAAAAGTAGACCAAACTCTTGTTTTTCTTGACTCTTTTTTTTTTTTTTACTTTTTCAGTGATCCAATATTCATTGACTCCTAATTTAGTACAGCATATTACTGCACCCATAATGTAGAACCCCAGTCCTATGTCTACTTTATATAGCAACAATGCATAACTTAAATGTAGTTTATGAATGAAAGTCCTAGATAGACACTCATATACATGCTTTATCTTTAATTCTTGCTTCTTTTTTCCTGAATTGCTCTATACTACTTCTCAAAGGTATATAATACCCTTGCGCATACAACAACAGTAACTAGGACATTTATTTATTTATTTATGATTTTTATTTATTTATTTGACAGAGAGAGAGATCACAAGTAGGCAGATAGGCATGCAGAGAGAGAGGGGAAAGCCACCCTCTCCCACCCCCCACTGAGAAGAGAGTCCAATGCAGGGCTCAAACCCAGGACACTGAGATCATGACCTGAGCCGAAGGCAGAGGCTTAACCCACTGAGCCACACAGGTGCCCCTAACTAGCACATTTAGTGCCTACTTTATGTCACATACTATTCCAGACACTTTACATACACAAAAACATTTAATCCTCAAAACAGGCCTATGAGTCATGGACAGCTATTTTCATTTTACAACTGAGAAATTTGAGGCACAGAGTCTAAGTCACTTATTCAAGGTCACACAGATATTAGGTGTTATCCTGATATTTGACCTGAACCACTGTAACTTCTGAGTTCATCCTTAATAAAATTAGTTATTAAGTATATTTCTATAAATCAAATCATTCTACAATTTATTTCCAGATTAAACTATAATTGCAAGAAAGAATCTGACATCCCAAGACATTAGGAAAATTAGCATAAATGTTGAAACACTTTAAACCTACATTTAAAGAAAATTTGATAAAACCATTAAATAAGTCTCAAAGTGTAAATGCTGTGACAAAAACTACACTATTTATGTGAAATGTATTATCTTAGAGCAAATGTATTTCAGGAGAACCAATGTCCTATTAGTTGCCTAGTTTTATGCAATCAGCATATCCTTAGGATGACTAAAATTGTTTATATTTATAATTTGATACTGCACATAAATTGAATTATTAAAAGGTAAATCATCCAAAGCAATTTGTTATGATTATTTGAATGAATCTATGGTAAACTAATTGTAAAACAAAGCCTTATCCACTAATATAGCAGTTTTGTAAACTCATGTTTTTCATATACCAAGTTGTAAGACACATGTGTATCATAGCTCCTTTTAACTTAGGTATGGCACTCAATTTCTATTGCAGGTAATTTGTCACCTATGACATCTTTAAAACTTGAATTAGATTTACTTTTATATCTTGGAAACAAACAAAAATCTCATAATTCCACCACCTGTGACATTTACAAAACATATTATATGTTCATTGACACAAAATTCAAACAGTACAAATATAATTAAAAAATAAAAACCTCCCTTCTTTCTAGTTTTGCTCTCCTAAGATAATACTCTTAAAATTTCTTGCGCATATCTACACATATTAAATTAAACATTCATCCCAGTTTAAATGTATATAATACAATTCATTTTTATTTATGGAAATGGTAATGTACACTATAGACTGTAATAAGCTTTGGTTTTTTACCCAATGTCTTTTCTCATCCATCCATATAGATCTAATTCATCTTTTTTAATGGTTGCCTATTAGTCTATGTTCTTTCTGTATTTATATATGTTTATACACACATATATGTCATATACCATATTTTTGTGTGTATATTATATATACACACACAGTAAATATATATATATATCATACACTGTTTATAGATATAATTTTTGTGTATGTATGTACCATATGTATGTGTATATGTGTGTGTGTGTATGTGTATGCAAGCATATACACTCACAAACAGGAACATATTCTTTGAGAGTTTCAAGTTTTTAACCATTATAAAAAATGTTGTAAAGAAAACTTATGTGCATATATCTTTGCATATTTTGACTAATAAATATAAAAAGTATATATGCATATATATTGAAAGATAACATATTCATCTTTTTCTGGTGTAAAAATCTTTATTTTTTATTTTAAAAATATTATCTGTATTTTTTTATTTTTATTATTAAAGTATGGTTAACAATGTTATATTAGTTTTCAGTGCACAACAGTGATTCCACAATTCTATACATTGTGCAATGCTCTCTGCCGAAGTATAGTTATCACATATCAACATACAATGTAATTATATCATTGACTATATTCCCTGAATGTACTTTTCATCTCTGTGACTTATTTATTTCATAACTGGAAGTTTGCTACAAATGATGCATCCCCCCTTAGCTTTTCATTTTCCCTTGATTCTATTAATGTATTCTTTTTCTACATAATATTTTAAATTTTTATGTGGTAAAATTTATCAATCATCAGTCCTCCTTGTTTTATTTTTAAGATTTTATTTATTTATTTGACAGAGAGAGAGATTACAAGTAGGCAGAGAGGCAAGCAGAGAGAGAGGAGGAAGCAGGCTCCCTGCTGAGCAGAGAGCCCGATGAGGGCCTCGATCCCAGGACCCTGAGATCATGACCTGAGCCGAAGGCAGAGGCTTTAACCCACTGAGCCACCCAGGTGCCCATCAGTCCTCCTTGTTAAAGCTTCAAAATTGAAAAGTTGAAGATTATTGATGTCTTAAGTCTAATAGATTTTTCCTGATCCAGTACAGCATAAATGATCCTTTGTATGTATATGTTCTTCCTCTACAGTTTAATTCACTCAAGTGAAGACAGCATTAAATCTGCTTTGTGTTTTCTTCTTCATCTTTCAGACCTATAAACCGTGACCCTGCCAAGCAATATTGGAACCTGAAGCAAAGAGGAGAATCAGTAATGCTGATTCTATCTTTATTTACAATTTTGATATTTTGTTCATTAAATATTTTTGAATTAATTTTGACTTCTAAAAATAGTGCATTAAAATTGTTTTTCTTCATTTTTGAGGTTTTTTTTTTGGTGCCCCTTGCACTTTGTGCCTAGTGCGAATGCCCCACTTGCTTTACTTTAATCCCTGCCCTACTCTAAACATTGGATTTCCCAGGACTCAGTACAGAAGCCCTTGGACTTCATTTCTATGTCTGCACCCACTACTTAATAATCGCATACTTTGATTCTAAATACCACATATATGCTGATAGGTCCTAAGTTAATATTTCACCCAAGACTTCAGTTCTGAACTCCAGACTCATATTTCAAACTGTCTACTCTACAACTCCATTACATGGAGGTCTAATAGCTATCTTAAGCTTAGTATATGTCAAATAAAAAAGCAGCCTCTTGTGGTCTCAGTGACTCTCTGAGTATTGACACTTATCCTGCATGTTTTGAACTTTTATGGAGTCATGGCTCATTTCTGAGACCCATCCACATTACGTGTGTTACAGCAGTAAGCCTCGTAATGACTTCTCCATTTTACCCCTTTCCTTCTTTCCATGTTGACCCAGTTACATTCATTACCCAATAAGAATGGTTCCCACATGCCACAAGCTCCCTCACCTATGAACCTCAGTAAAGACACTTGCTTATGAGTCCTTGCTCTATTCTCTTCTTGCCTGCCAAGACCAAACTTTGGGCTTTTGGGTGACTTTGCAATGACTTTGTAGGAGTACCATGCCTCTCTCTCTAGGACCTGTAAGTATAATAAATTATTTAATTTCATATGCATCTCTGAGGTTAATCTCTGATCCTGTGTTGGAGTGACCCTCAAAGACCCCACAAAGGAGGCCATTTACTACACAATATGTAAAACCAAATTCTTGAAGTCTGCACTTATCTTCTATTCTACTTCTTCCTATCTCTGCATATGATGCTACTATCAACTTATTTACTTAAACTAAAAAACTTAACCATCTTCCTAGACTTATTTCTTTATCATTTGCCCAATCCAATCTACCAATACTATTCCATCCTACCTCTGAAATATATTCCAGTTCCATTCACTTCTCTTCATCTTTACCACCATTATCCTAATCCAAACTCTCATATTCTCTTGCCTGAGTTATTAGAATAGCTGTTGCTTCTACCCTTGTCTCTCACACCATATCTCTTTTCTACACAGCAACCAGAGTGATATCAATATAGTAAGATCATGTTCCTTCTCTGCTCAAAACCATGTAATGACCTTCAATCTCACTCAGACTAAAATGGCTTTACAATAACATGCAGGGCTCTCCATGACCCACAGTACTCTTAATGTCACTTTTATGAGTTCATTTCCTACTCTCTCCCTTTTACTCATTCTGCCACATTAGTCTCATTTCTCTTCCATGTAAAAATGAGGCATATCCCCACGTTGAGGATTTTGTGCCGTTCTTTACTTGGAATGTAATATCCCCCTAATATGTGCACAGTTCTTAAACTAAAATCTTCCACCTACTTTTCTACCTATCTAGTTAACTTAGAGAATTTTCATCACATTCTGCTTAGATTGACACTATGAAGTGTAAACTTCCCAAACTATTTCATTCCTCTTTGAAATATTTTGCTTTATACAGCATTTTCTTCCCCTGATTATTAATATAATTTCCTTTTCTATCATCTCATTTCTGTCTCATACCTCATATTCATGCAATATATATTTAATATGTGTTCACTACTGGTGACAAATTTACTGTACTAGGCACTATAGAGATCATAACTATATATAATATATGCTGTCAACATTAAAAAAATCATAATGCCTAGTGCTGAAAATGTTATCATATATCCACGTTGATGGTATTTAAAATTGGAAAAGAATATGGAATATATATATAGCAAGGCCAATAAAGACATGCATTCCTTTGATCAAGCAACATATCTTATAAAAATACATCTTAAGCTGGTATTTCATACTATGCAATACACTATGTAAATAAACATGTTGATTGCAACATTATGTTATGAGAGAAAATTGGAAATAGTTTACATCTAAAACAATGGAATAAAGGTACATTGTGATTATACAATAAATTCATGTTGATTAAAAGTATGGTATATTAACAGGATGGAATATTGTGCCACAGTTAAACTTAAAACATAGAAATGTTCATAGTGAATTAAGATTTTAAAGTGTACAATTAGATATACCAAATTATTTCAATCATGTAAAATATATTTATTTTATGGGCAAGGATTAGAAAATAAAAATAGTTAAATATAAGGTGTGATAGGATATTACCTTGGATTTTTTTCTTTTTCTCAAAATTGTCTTTAATATAACTATTTCTATTGATTTTCATTTAAAATGAAAAAAATAGGAAAATAAGTAGACTGCATGTTCCCTACTCTTGATGAATTTACAATTGTTTTAGAGTGACAGCACATACACTAAACAGTTAAATAAGGTAATACAATAAAGCAAAAGAGTCAAAATTCAGTTATTCACTGAATTTCAATTAATATGCATAATATACTCTCCATACATGCATATACATATATTAAGTGTATATGCCAATGAACAGGGGTCTTTGGGGAGCAGTCAGTAGATAAATATCAACTTTTGGGTTCAGGTTTTACTTTTCTATTTTTTTATTCTAGAATTTCTAGTCTTTCATTTTTTTAAAACTTTTTTTGGGATCAGATATTCCTCTAATTTGTTATCCCCAGCAGCAACTTTTCTTATTTAATGATGGCTAGAAGGGGTAGACTTTGCTATTAAATGGTAGCAGACTAATTACATTCCACATTAATTTGCAAAAATGAGACTAATAATTTTTCTGTCAACTTTTTGGAGGTAGTCTATTTATTATTTACATAAAAATATTAGCACTTCAATGGTAGTCAAGAAAGACATGAAATTAGTTGAGGGATTAAGAAGGACTTGTGAAAATTGGGAATATGTGAATTTATAAATTTAGGACATAATGAGTTTTCAATAAACAGTAATGATCCTCTAAATTAACTATATTTACTCTCACATGCTGAGTATTATCTAAAATTCCATGATATTAATATTGCAAATAATTGATTGTCATCTGAATCTCTTCATTTTAAAAACTGGCTTCATAATCTAGCCAAAAATAGTTCTTTATTTTCATTTCCCATCAATCCACTTGACATTTTTACTACCTCTTGGATTTGAGACTAGGATAAAAATAACAGAAACACATATTATAATAGCTATTTCTGAATCTGAAACTCTGTAATTGTGCAAAATAAATATTTCATAAACTAAAAAATAAAAGTTTCCTACTGAGATGACTGAGCATATTTCAAAAAATAAATATGAATTTTTTTCATTTTTATTAAAAATAACAGCTCATATATATCATATTACTACTTGAGACCTTTACCAAAAAAAATCTAGTTAAGTAGTATTTTGACTTTTCTCTCATTTTTATTTTCATTAGTGGTCTGTGAAACAGTTGCTTTAATGAATGAATTCCAGGCAATCCTTTGAGCTGGCTCAAAATGCACAATAAAATGTTCTCATGTCATAACACCTAATTCTTTTTGAAGCTTATAGAAAACATTACTTCTATGAAGATTTTCCTCACATCCATTCTTTTCTTTCCCCTCCTGGAGAGAATCTTTGTACCAGCCACTGTTCTATGTATGAAATTCTATTTGAACATCCGTAAATATAGCTGCACTTATTTATATGTGTGTGCCTCTCACACTGTGGACTCGGAGCCTTGCTCCTTGAGGACAAGGATGGCATCTCACTGCATTTTGGATCCCTAGTACCTGACACTGAGTGTGAGATTTAATAAATCCTAATCTTTATCCCTTTCAGTACCTCTATATCCCTTACATGTCAAATATTCCTTACATGTATCCTTACACTCTAACACTGGGTTTGGTGATATGATCAGTTTTGTCCAATGAGATGTTAGCAAATTTTGATGCAAAATTAGGCTTCAAAATTGTTTGTGTAATTGTTTGCTCTTGGATACTGCAAGTATTATGAGAACATGCCCAAGTTAACCTGCTGGAAGTTGAAACACATAGAATCACTTTACTTTCCCTAAGTGAGGCTGTTCTAAGTCATTTAACAACCAGCCAACTCCCACCCATGTGAGCAAGTCTAGCTGAAATCAGAAGACGATGTAGCTAACCCAGCAAAATTCAATAGAAGTGCTATTCAGCCATTCCAGATTCATAAAAATTATTTGCTATTGTTTTAGGTATTGGTGTTGCTACTTAAATTATTTTGGAACTAAATAGCTGAATACAAAGAGAATAGCACACGGTATGTGTTTAATCATTGAGAAATGAATGTTTGTAGATGGCACAGGGAAGGTGTGCCTTGGTAGCTCAATTAAGGGTCTGACATTGGCTCAGGTCTTCATCTCAGGATCCTAAAACCTGTTTGTTTGGCTCCCTGCTCATTAGGGAGCCTACTTTTCCTTCTCCCTCTGCCACTCCTCCTGCTTGTACTCACTCTCTCTCTCTCTCTGTATCAAGGAAAAGGAAAGGAAAAAAAAAAGATGAAGAGGAAAGCAAAAACAAAAGACATGTTTGTCCCCTAAAATCATGTGATTAAAACTCCCTAATTAGAGCTTCATCTATACTAAAATAGTCTAGATATGATGAAAAAGGAAACTGTTCTTTGCTCAAAGCCTAAGAAAAATGAAGTTGACATTAAGTGAGTGCCTACTATACCCCAGGCATTTTTCACAAATTATTCCATTTAATCCTCATGCAAACTCAGGAGGGAGGAGTTTTCTTCATTTTAGAATGAGAAAAATGAGATTTAATCAAGTAACTTGTCCAAGGTTATATGTTTAGAAAACTGTAAATTTAGTGAAAGAATGCTCATTTTGGAAAATGTATTTATGAGATGGGAGAAATAAGGCATAGAAGAATGGATGTAGAAATTTAATGCCAACTGGGGATTATACAAATGTTTATTGAGCACCTACCATATGTCATATACTTTGCTAGGTACTGAAATATAATTAGCATTAAAGAATGATAGTATTTAAATATATAATTAAATAAAATAATGATGCATGTTATAAATGCTAGAGCAACCACTACATTTTATTTTATTTATTTTTAATAATTTATTTATTTTAGAGAGAGAGCAAACAGGGGAAGGGACAGAGGGAGAGAATCTCAAGCAGACTCCCCACTGAGCATGAAGACCATTCAGGGCTCAGTCTCATGACCCTGAAATCATGACCTAAGCTGAAACCAAGAGTCATATGCTCAAACTGAGCCAACTAGGCACCCCAGCAACGACTACATTTTAAAACAAAAAGGTATAACTAATAAGCAAACAGAAGAGATAAAACAGAATTAAATTTTTAAATCTCAAATTATGCAAGAGAGGATAATAAAACAAAAAAAAGAATAACAAGCAGAACAAACAAAATGAATAGCAAAATGTTAGATATAAACCCAAACACAGCAATGATATAAATGGTTTAAAATTCTAATTAAAAGACATAGATTTAAAAATTAGATAAAAATTCTAAGTTATATTGGTATGCCACCTGTAAGAAATCAACTTTAAATATGATGACAGAGGTTGAAAGTAAAAGCATGTGAAAAAAAAATATATATATCATGTAAATGTTGAAAGAAAGCTAGAGTCATAGACTTATATTGAACAAAGAAGACTTCAGAACAAGGAAGGCCTCAAAGGATAGAGATGCACACTTTATAAGAACAAAAAAAGAGAGAGGGATATAAGATGGTGGAGGAGTAGGGAACCCCATTTTAACTGGTCCCCTGATTTTAGCTGCATATCTATCAAACCATTTTGAACACCCATGGAATCAGCCTGAGATGTAAGAATATGCATCTGGATCTCTATAAACAGAAAAATGACTGCTTTTTGCTAGGTAGGACATGTGGAGTTTGGGTTCTGTGGGGAGATATCAAAAGATAAACAGAAAAGGCAGGGAGCCTCCATAAGCTGGCTTCTAGAAAGTGATATAACACCAGATCTCAAAATTGAAACCCTTAGAAATCTGCAGTAGTGAGAGACATCCTTCTCTGAAAAGGGCTCTAGAAATGAAAAGACAGAATTCTAAGTAGGCCATTGTAGTCTCAGGATATTAGAAATCACAGAGCAAAAAGGCGTGCCTGAACCAGTAGAGTACTTGAGCAATGGAACCAGGAAGCAGGTTATGGTTAACAAGCCCAGGAAAGGACTCTCAGCTTGGAATGACATAAACTGCAGCTGGGCAGTCGATAATTACTTTTTTCTTGAGCAGCCTGAAAAAGTATTGAACCTACACCAGACTGGGCAAAAACTCACAGGGTAGTAGTAGCCCAGAAAGGACATTAGAGCAGCCCCCAGTCATAATCCAGGAGTTTCAGGTGCACTCAAGAGCCTGTGGCCACTCACAGTTTTAGAATCACAAAGGACAGTGGAACTCCTGGGCCCCTAAGACTACCTCTGAGAAATTTGCTATGGGCACATACCTTGGGAGGCTATGGTTTTTGAGAGCACATGCAGAAGTGGAGGTTATTTTTCCTGGAGGGTTTATTAAAGAGAGCAGACTGCCAATTTTCTGCTCTGGGCCAGAAGTTTGCTACAGCCATTTTTACTCTGATCCTTGGAAGAGGCCCAGAAAGCCTCCAGGGAATAAAAGCCACACTGAGGACCAGTTTCCACTGAGCCCATCTTCTTGACAGGCATGGGGCAATTCTGCCCAGGCTGGGTTACCAGAGAAAAAGCGCAGCAAGTCCCTCCCACAGAAGATGGTCTGGAAGAACAGGTGGATGAAAACTTTATGGATTCCACAAGACTATAAAATCCCAATGCCAGGGGAAAATAGTATATTGGGCTATAGGTGTTGCCTTGTGACTTGTTTATTTTTCAGATAAAATTCTCCTTTTCTTTTTTCTTTCCTTTTCTTATGCTTTTTCTCTGTTTTTTTTCTTTTTACCTTTTTATTTCATTTCAACTAGATGTTTATTATATGAATTTCTATTTCATAGTCACTTTTTGTATTTTTCACACCTATATTGTTTATAGTTATATGCTTCATTTTAGTCCTTTTTCCATTCTAGTGAAATATACATATATATATATATATATATTTTTATATATATATATATATATATATATATATGTTTTACTTCCATTACAATTTTGGGATGTAGTATCTTCTAAAACACAGATGAAAATTCAGCCAGAGACAACTATAACACCCTGCTTTGTCCACACTGAGAGATTATAGTCCTCCTCACCCTTCCCCTCTTTTATAAAATTTTTAATTTGTTCTTGTGTTTCATTTTGGCTTTGTTTTTTGATGGTAGCTTCTTACCACTCCAGATTTTACTAGGGTGCATCTTGCTTGGGTCATGGTTGATATTTTGGACTCTGTGCCCATTCCCTCAACCATTCCTCCAAAGAATGACTAGGAGGAGGAACTTTCAGAAAAGAAAAGAACCAGAGACAATGTCCTCTGCTACAGAACTAATTGATATGGATATAAGCTAGTTTTTAAAATAGAATTCAGGATGGCATTCAGGAAATCAATAACTAGGCTTGAAAAAAGCATTAGTGACAATATAGAATTTCTAAGGGCAGAAATGAGACCTAATCAGGACGAAATTAAAAATGCTATGAATGAGGGCGCCTGGGTGGCTCAGTGGGTTAAAGCCTCTGCTTTCGGCTCAGGTCATGATCTCAGGGTCCTGGGATCGAGGCCCGCATCGGGCTCCCTGCTCAGCGGGGAGCCTGCTTCCCCCTCTCTCTCTGCCTGCTTCTCTGCCTCCTTGTGATCTCTCTCCCTCTGTGAAATAAAAAAAAAATGCTATGAATGAGATGCAGTCTAAGCTAAATACTCTAACAACCAGGGTAAATGAGGCAGAAGAATGAATCAGTGATCTAGAAGATAAGTTGATAGAAAGGAAGGAAGCCGAAGAACATAGGGATAGGCACCTAGTGGCCCATGAAAATAGACTTAGAGAGATCAATGACACCATGAAACAGTCCAGTGTCAGAATTATTGGGATTCCTGAGGAGATGGGGAGAGAGGGGGGACTAAAAGATATATTTGAGCAAATCCAAACTGAGAACTTCCATAATCTAGGGAAAGGAACAAGCATTTGCATCCAAGAGGCAGAGAGGACCACTCCTGAGTTCAAAAAAATAGATCAATACCCCGAGATATACTAGCGAAGCTTATAAATCTTACAGCCAAAGAAACTATCCTGAGAGTAGGAGGAGGAGGAGAGTAGGGAGATGGGATGCCTTAACTATGGAGGGAGAAACATTAGAATAACATCAAACCTATCCACAGAAACCTGGCAAGTGAGAAAGGGCTGGGAAGACATATTCAGGGTGCTAAATGAGAAGAACATACAGCTAAAAATGCTTTATTCAACAAGGCTGTCATTCAGAAAGGATGGAGAGATAAAGAGCTTCTAGGACAGGCAGAAACTGAAAGAAGGGCCAACAAGCCCTCCCTGAAGGAAATATCAAGGGGGATTCTGTAAGTGAAGAGAGACCCCAAGAGTCACAAAGACCATAATAAAACAGAAGATCTATAGAAACAGACACTTTAAAGGCAATATAATGGCATTAAATCCATATTTTTCAATAGTTACTCTGAATGGAAATAGGCTGAATGCTCACATCAAAAGACACAGGATTTCAGATTGGGTAAAAAAAGCAGGACTCATTCGTAAGCTGTCTACATTGCAATCCTCATATCAGAAAAATTAGATTTTAAACCAGACTGTAGTAAGACATGTAGAGGGACACTATATCATACTTAAAGGTTCTATCCAACAAGAAAATCTAACAATTGTAAATGTCTATGCCTCCAATATGGGAGTAGTCAACTACATAAAATAGTAACCAAAATAAGGACTCATATTGATAACAATAAATTAATGGTAGGAGACTTCAACACTCCACTCAAAGTCATTTAGCAGATCATTTTAGCAGAAGATCAACAAAGAAGAGCTTTGAAGGACACATAGGACCAGATGGACTTCGAATATATATAGAGAACATTCCATCCTAACACAACAGAATACCCATTCTTCTCGAGTGCACATGGAACTTTCTCCAGAACAGACCACATACTAGGTCACAAATCAAGTCTCAACCAAGACCAAAAGATTGAGATTATTCCCTGCATATTTTCAGACCACAATGTTGTGAAACTGAAACTCAACCACAAGAAAAAATTTGGAAGGAACTCAAACACTTGGAGATTAAAGAGCACCCTACTAAAGAATGAATGGGTCATTCAGGAAATAAATTAACTTAAACAGTTCCTGAAACTAATGAGAATGAAAACACATCAGTCTAAAATGTATGACAAACTGCAAAGGTGGTCCCTAGAGGGAAGTACATAGCCATCCAAGTATCTCCCCAAAAATTAGAAAAATCCCAAATACACAAGCCGACCTTACACCTAAAGGACCTGGAGAAAGAACAGTGAATAAAGACTAAGCCAAGCAAGAGAAGAGAAATAATAAAGTTTAGAGCAGAAATCTATGAAATAGAAACCAGGAAAATAGTAGAACAGATCAATAAGACTAGAAGCTGGTTCTTTGAAAGAATTAATAAGGTCGATAAACCTCTGGCCAGACTTATCCAAAAGAAAAGATAAAGGACCCAAATTAATAAAAGAATGAATGAAAGGGGAGAAATCATGGGTAACACCAAGGAAATAGAAACAATTATTAGAAATTTTTACCAACAACTATATGCCAACAAGTTAAGCAATCTGGAAGAAATTGATGCCTTCCTGGAAACTTATAAACTACCAACACCGAAATAGGAAGAAATATATAATCTGAACAAAACAATAACCAGTAACAAAATTGAAACAGTAATCAAAAACCTCCCAAAAAATAAGAGTACAGGGCCAGATGGCTACCCAGGGGAATTCTACCAAACATTAAAGAAGAAATCATACCTATTCTACTGAAACTGTTTCAAAACATAGAAACAGATGGAAAACTTCCAAAATCATTCTATGAAGCTAGGGTTACCCTGACCCAAAAATCAGGCAAAAACCCAACCAAAAAGGAGAATTACAGACCACTATCCCTGATGAATATGATTGCCAAAATACTCACTAAGATACTGGCCAATAGCATCCGACAGTACATTAAAATGATTATTCACCATGACCTGGTGGGATTTATTTCTGGGATGCAAGGATGGTTCAAAATTCACAAATTAATCGACTTGTTAAGGATATATTAATAAAAAGCAGAAGACAAGAAGCACATAATCTTCTCAATTGATCCAGAAAAAAAATTGACTAAATACAGCATCCTTTCTTGATTAAAACTCTTTAAAGTATAGGGTTAGAGGGAACATATCTCAATATCATAAAAGTCATCTATGAAAAGCCCAAGAGAATATTATTCTTAATGGGGAAAACCTGAGACCTTTTCCCTTAAGGTCAGAAACATGACAAGGATGCCCATTCTCACCATTATTTTTCAACATAGTACTAGAAATTCTAACCTCAGCAATCAGACAACAAAAGGAAATAAAAGGCATTCCATTGGCAAAAAAGAGGTCAAACTTTCTCTTCAGAGATCCCATGATATTTTACGTGGAAAACTGAGAAGACTCCACCCCGTATTACTATAACTCATACAGCAATTCAGCAACATGGCAGGACAAAAAAATCAACGCACAGAAATTGGGTACATTTCTATACACTAACAATGTGACTGAAGAAAGTGAAATTAAGGAATCGATTCCATTCACAATTGCACCAAAAAACATTAGATACCAGGAATAAGCCTAACCAAAGAGGTAGCATATCTGTACTCTAGAAACTACAGAATACTTATGCAAGAAACTGATTAAGACACAAAGAGATGGAAAGATATTCCATGCTCATGGATTGTAAGAATAATCACTGTTAAAATGTCTATGCTGCCCATAGCAATCTACACTTTCAAAGCAATTCCTCTCAAAATACCATTGACATTTTT
The DNA here is from genome assembly GCA_002007465.1 of Ailurus styani. Lineage (NCBI taxonomy): Eukaryota > Metazoa > Chordata > Mammalia > Carnivora > Ailuridae > Ailurus > Ailurus styani. The sequence goes on along the minus strand of LNAC01000650.1, from coordinate 74,138 downwards.
CACAGAGCTGGAACAAACAATCCTAAAATTTGTGTGGAACCAGAAATAACCCTGAATCACCAGGGGAATGTTGAGAAATAAAACAAAGCTGGGGGCATTACAATGCTTGACTTCAAGCTCCGTTATAAAGCTGTGATCATCAAGACAGTATGGTATTACCACAAAAACAAAACATATATCAGTGGAACAGAATAGAGAGCGCAGAAATGACCCTCAACCCTATGGTCAACTTCAACAAATCATGAAAGAATATCCAAATGAATAAAAGAGTCTTTTCAATAAATTGTCCTGGGAAAATTGGACAGCCACATACAGGAGAATGAAACTCAACCATTATTTTATACCATACACAAAAATAAACTCAAAATGGATGAAAGACCTTGATGTGAGACAGGAATCCACCAAAATCCTACAGGAGAACATAGGCAGCAACCTCTTCGTTGTTGGCTACAGCAACTTTGGTCAAGACACATCGCTAAAAGCAAGGGAAATGAAAGCAAAAATGAACTTCTTGGGACTTCATCATGATAAAATCTTCTGCGCAGCAAAGGAAACAGTTAACAAAATTAAAAGGCAACCCACGGAATGGGAGAAGATATTTGCAAATGACATAATAGATATGGGCTAGTATTCAATATCTATAAATAATTTATTGACCTCACACCCACGAAACAAGTAATCCAGTAAATAAATGAGTGGAAGCCATGAACAGAAACTTCTCCAAAGACATACAAAAGGCTAACAGACACATGAAAAAATGTTCAACATCCCTACCCATCAGGGAAATAGAAATCAAAACCACAATGAGATACCACCTTACACCAGTTAGAATGGCAAAAATTAACAAGATAGGAAGCAAAAAATGTTGGCAAGGATGTGTAGAAAAGAGAACCCTCTTTCACTGTTGGTGAGAATGTAAGCTGGTATAACCACTCTGGAAAACATTATGGAGGTTCCTCAAGACATTAAAAATAGAGCTACCTATGACCTAGCAATTGCACTGCTGGGTATTTACCCCAAAGATACAGATGTAGTGAAAGGAAGGGGCACATATACCCCAATATTCATAGCAGCAATATCCACAATAACCAAATTGTGGAAGGACCTGAGATGTCCTTCAAGAGATGAATTGATAAAGAAGATGTGGCTCATATATGCTATGGAATATTACTCAGCCATCAGAAAGGATTAATACCTACCATTTGCTTAGGCATGGATGGAACAGGAGGGTATTATGCTAAGTGAAATAAGTCAGAGAATGACAATTATCATATGGTTTCACTCATATGTGGAACATAAGAAATAGCATGGAGGATCATAGGGGAGGGGAAGGAAAACTGAATGGGAAGAAATGAGTTAGGGAGACAAACCATGAGAGACTCTGGACTCCAGGAAACAAACCAGGGTTTACAGAAGGGAGGGAGGTGGGCAGATGAGGTAACCGGGTGGTGAGTATTAAGGAGGGCCTGTGTCGTGATGATCACTGAGTGTTATTTGCAATTAATGAATTATTGAACACTACATCAAAAATTAATGATGTACTGTATGTTGGGTAATTTAACATAATAATAAAGAGGCTTGCAATTGAAAATGGACAATTGTCGATTGACAATAGGTGCCTTTTAATTAGTGAGCTTAAATCACTGATGTTTCTTGTTACTATTATTATATTTGGAACTATTTTTACTTTGAATTTTCACTGTGGACTGCAGAGAGTAATTACTAATTACTCTCTAATTACTAATTACTAATTACTCTAGTTTCAAATGGATCCAATTCACTGTTATTTCTCCTCAGGAAAAGTCAAATGGTGGTTTTAAAAGTTTTCTTTTTTCCTCCACCAAAATGAAAACAACAAAATAAAAATTGTAAATCCTTTTTCTCTTTAAATGCTCAAAGTACAAAGAAATGATGGGCAAAATGGCATCTGTATTTATTTTTATAAATGTAAATATAATATAAAAAAGGAAAAATATTCATTAAGGAGATATAAAACCTTAAATATTCATGATTCTAATAATGGGATTGAAAACGTGCACATGAAAAACTGATAAAAATAAATGGAGAATGGTCAGATCCACAGTTACACCTCAAGAGTTCAATATTCCTATTTTAGTAGTTGAGGTAAAATGACAAGTGAACCAGCAATAGACAAGAATGAAAAATGATGCCTTTTCCTTTTGGCCCCTGATTTGTTTTATCTTTCCTTACTTTCTTATGCAATCACTCACGTTAAAAAGGCAGGTTTAGCATATTGGTAAGAAATACTAAATAATTTTTTTTATTTGCTACTATTATTGCCTACTAGACATTGACTACCACAAGTACAAACATATTCTCTTCAAAAGCTAAAATAGTTAATGTCATCAAAAATTGTACCTTCAAAAAACCTATTTTTACTTTTTTATTTTATTGATTTTTGTTGTAAATAATGACATCTGTATATGTATGAATTTTTTCTTAGGGTATTACTTGATTAAAGCACATTATTTTGAAAGGGTAAATAGCATTGACATTGTTTGCTAAACAGGTCTAAATTTATGTTATCTGTTGAAAAAATATTTAGACTAAAACTATAACCTGCTGACCAAATTCAGTCCGCCTTTTATTAAAATAAATTTTTAGTGGAATACAGCCATACTCATTTGTTTCTGTGTTGTCCGCAGTTGCTTACACACTACCTTGGCACCTTTGAAGAGTTTCAACAGAGACCATAGCACCAGGAAAGCCAAAGTATTTATTACCTGGCACTCTACAGAAAAAGTTTGCCTATTTTTGATATAGGCTGTGAGAATTTAATCAAGATGTTAATACTAAAATGTCTAACAAAAGGATATTATATCTATAAATATGAAAAAATATGTAGAAAGGCTTACTATCAAGTACACATGAATATGAAATTCTTATTTTTATTCATTATTAATTTTCATTTACAAGTCTGTGTACACAGACACATGCACATACATACACACATGCATACACCACTCTTACAAAGAAAATTCATAGTTAGCATATCAGATTCACAATATTCAGTCATCATCTCATGAAAATAAGAGGTACCCTTTAAAATTGTTTAAAAGTAGTAGTTGGGATAGTTAATACAAACAATTTTGCTTATCAGGTCCTCAGTTTTAGATCTTAAATTTTTCCTTTTACAAAAGTGCTCCATGCAAAACATGCCCTTCTTAATACCCACCACCAGGCTCACCCATCCCCCAATCCCCTCCCCTCCATAACCCTCTGTTTGTTTCTCAGAGTCCACAGTCTCTTAAGGTTTGTCTCCCCTTCTGATTTACCCCAATTCACTTTTCCTTTCCTTCTCCTAAAGTCCTCCATGTTATTCCTTATGTTCCACAAGTAAGTGAAACCATATGATAATTGACTTTCTCTGCTTGACTTATTTCACTCAGCATAATCTCGTCCAGCCCCATCCATGTTAATACAAAAGTTGGGTATTCATCCTTATGATGGTTGTGTAATATTCCATTTTATATATGGACCACATCTTTATCCATTCGTCTGTTGAAGGAACACTGGTTGTGGTGTATAAACAATGAATATTGGATCACTGAAAAAAAAAGTTTGGGAATCTCGTATCTATCTCTATTGGCATCCCCAGCTTGATCAACTGATATCCAGAAAAAATAGATACCTGATAAATTAGGACCATGTTTTATGCTGGGATGAGAGTCATTTAATCAACACATATGCATGGAGATAGTTCAGTAAGATCACATGGATTATTGTCACATGGATTATGTGTGTGTGTGTGTATTCTTATTTGTCCATTTATTGATAGACACATGGACTACTTTCACAATTTGACTATTGCTGATAATGCTGCTATAAACATTGGGGTGCATGTATCCTTTGAATTAGTGTTTTTGTGTTTTGGGGATACCCAGTAATGTGACTATTGGATTGTAGGGTAGTTTTATTTTTAACTTTTTGAGGAACTTCCATACTGTTCTCTCAGTGACTGCACCAGTTTGTATCCCCACCAACAGTGCAAGAGGGTTCCCCTTTCCTTACATCCTCACCAAAATCTGTTTCTTGTGTTGTTGATTTTATTCATTTAGACAGGGGTGATGTGATATCTCATTGTAGTTTCGACTTGCATTTCCCTGATGGCAAGTGATGTTGAACATCTTTTCATGTGTCTGCTGGCCATCTGTATGTCTTCTTTACGAAAATGTCCATTCATGTCTCCTGCCCATTTTTAAATTGGATTATTTGCTTTTTGGGTGTTGAATTTTATAAGTTCTTTGTGTATTTTGAATACTAACCCTTTATCAGATATGTCATTTGCAAATATCTTCTCTCACTCTAAAGGTTGTCTTTTAATTTTTTTGATTGTTTCTTTTACAGTGCAGAAACTATTTATTCGAAGTCATCCCAATAGTTTATTTTTATTTTGTTTCCCTTCCCTCAAGAGGCATATCAAGAAAGAAGCTCTAAGGCCAATGTCAAAGAAATTACTACTTATGCTCTCTTCTAGGATTTTCTCACATTTAGGTCTTTGATCCATTTTCAGTTTATTTTTGGCTATGGTATAAGAAAGTGGTCTACTTACAATGTTTTAAATATTGGTGTCCTGTTTTCTCATCATTTTATGAAGACACTGTCTTTTTCTCATTGTATATTTTTCTTGCTTTGTTAAAGATTAATTGACTATATAGTTGTGAGTTAATTTCAGGGTATTCTATTATGTTCTATTGATCTATGTGTTGATTTTTGTGCCAGTACCATACTCTTTTGAACACTAAAGCTTTGTAATATAATTTGAAGCCTAGAATTATAACGTCTCCAGTTTGTTTTTCTTTTTCAAGTTTGCTTTGACTATTCAGGGCCCTTTGTGGTTCCATACACATTTTAGGATTGTTTGTTCTAGCTCTGTGAAAAATGCTGGTGGTATTTTGATAGTCTTTACATTAAATCTGTTTAATGTTTTGGGTAGTATAGACAGTTTAACAATATTAGTTCTTCCAACCAATGAGCATGAAATGTATTTCCATTTCTTCATGTCATTTTCAAATTCTTTCATCAACATTTTATAGTTTTCAGGGCACTGGTCTCCCCCTTCTTTGGTTTGGTTTATTCCTAGGCATCTTATTTTTTTGGTACAATTTTAAATGGGATTGATTCCTTAATTTCTGTTTCTGCTCCTTCATTATCAGTGCATAGAAATGCAACAAATATCTGTACGTTGATTTTGTATCCTATGCTTTATTGAATTTGTGTATCAGTCCTGTCAATTTTTTAATCAGTTCTCTCATTTTTTTTGAGAGGAAGAGGGGAGGGAGAAGCAGAGAAACAATCTTAAGCAGGCCCCTTGCCCAGCACATAGTCCAGTGTGGGGCTCAATCTCACAACCCCGAGATCATGACCTACACTGAAATCAAGAGTCACACACATAATCAACTGAGCCACTCAGGCACACCAAGTTCTGTCGATTTTTTTTTCTTTAAAGATTTATTTATTTATTTGACAGAGAGAGCGAGATTACAAGTAGGCAGAGAGAAAGGAGGAAGCAGGCTCCCTGCATCTGCAAATAGTGAAATTTTGAGTTCTTCCTTGCCAATTTGGATACATTTTATTTCTTTTTGCTGTCTGATTTCTGTGTCTGGGAATTCCAGAGTTATGCTGAATAAAAGTAGTAATGGTAAACATTCTTCTCTTGTTCCTGATCTTAGGGAAAAAACTCTCACTTTTTTCCCCATTGAAGATGTTATTAGCTGTGGGTTTTTCATAGATGGTCTTAATTATGTTGAGGTATGTTCCCTCTAAACCTACTCTATTGAAGATTTTTATCATGAATGGATATTGTATTTTGTCACGTTTTTTTTCTGTCTCTATTGATATGATCCTATGGTTCTTATCCTTTCTTTTATTAATGTGGTGTTTTACATTGCTTATTTTGCAGATGTTGATCCTCTCTTGCATTCCAAGAATAAATCTTATTTTACCATCGTGAATGATTTTTTAAAACATATTGTTAGATTTTGTTTGCTAGTATTTTATTGAGAATTTTGCATCTGTGTTAATCAGGGATATTGACCTGTAGTACTCTTTTTGGTGGTGTCTTTATCTGTTTTTGAAATCAAAGTAGTGCTGGCTTCCTGGAGTGAATTTGGAAGTTTTCCTTTCTTTTGTATTTTTTGGAATACTTTGAGAAGAATAGCTGTCAAACTCTTTTCTTTTTTTAATGTTTGGTAGGAAGCCAACTGATCCTTGACTTTTGTTTGTTGGGAGATTTATGATTACTGATGCAATTTCTTTGTTGGTTAATTAGCCTGTTTGTGTTTTCTATTTCTGTTTCAGTTTTGGTAGCTTGTATGTTTCTATACATTTATGCATTTCTTTTAGATTGCCCCATTTGTTGTTTTTCATAATGTTCTCTTATAATTGTATTTCTGTGGTGTTGGTTGTTATTTCCCTTCTTCCATTTGTGATTTTATTTATTTAGATTCTTTCTCTTTTCCTTTTGAAAGTGTGGCTAGTGTTTTATCTTTTTTTTTTTTACTTTATCATTCATTTTGGATCTAACATTTATTATTTCCTTCCTTCTGCTGGCCTTAGGGTTCACTTATTCTTTTTTTTAATGGATAAAAATATCAGCTTTATTGCCAATGAAGCTAAATTGGAATATACAGCTTGGACTCCTGTGCCTCGAATTTCCACCTTGAGATCCACATGTGCACCTGTGGTCTGTAGAATGGGCTATCATCCTAGCAGCTCAGGGAAAGTCCAGAAGGGCCTCATACCCAGTCATACCATGAAGGCCCACGTTGTTTTTGCACTAACCCCATCTACAAAAGGAATCTGGATGTCAGCCTCTGGCCATTTTGCTGTTCTTTTCTTTTTTTTTTTTAAAGATTTTATTTATCTATTTGACAGAGAGAGAGAGACAGAGAGAGAGAGAGAGAGAGAGAGGGAGACAGTGAGAGAGGGAACACAAACAAGGGGAGTGGGAGAAGGAGAAGCAGGCTCCCCACTGAGCATGGACACCCCCTCAATGAGGGGCGCAATCCCATGTCCCTGGGATCACAATCTGAGCTGAAGGCAGATGCTTAACGACTGAGCCACCCAGGCGCCCCTCTTTTTTTAAATTAATATATAATGTATTATTTGCTCCAGAGGTAGAGGTCTGTGAATCATCAGGCTTACACATTTCACAGCACTCAACATAGCATATACCCTTCCCAATGTCCATAAACCAACCACTCTATCCCTCCCCCCAACACCCCCAGAAACCCTCAGTTTGTTTCATGAGATTAAGACTCTCTTATGGTTTGTCTCACTCCTGATCCCATCTTGTTTCATTTTTTCCCTCCATACCCCCACAACCCCTGCCATGCCTCTCAAATTCTTCATATCAGCCAGATCATATAATAATTACCTTTCCCTGATTGACTTATTTTGCTTAGCATAATACCCTCTAGTTCCATCCATGTCATTGCATATGGCAAGGTTTCGTTTTTTGATGACTACCTAGTATTCCATTGTACATATATTTTTTAGCTTCTTTAGGTAGTCTTAGGTTGTTTATTTGAGATTTTTCTCTTTTTAATATTTTATTTACTTATTTGACAGAGAGAGAGAGATTACAAGTAGGTAGAGAGGCAGGCAGAGAGAGGAGAAAGCAGGCTCCCTGCCAAGCAGGGAGCCCGATGCAGGACTCGATCCCACGACCCTGATATCATGACCTGAGCTGAAGGCAGAGACTTTAACCTACTGAGCCATCCAGGGGACCCTGAGATTTTTCTTGATTCTTGAGGTATGCCTGTATTACTATATACTTCCTTCTTGAAATAGATTTTTCTGCATCTCAAAAGTTTTGGATCATTGTGTTTTAATTGTCATTTGTTTCCCTGTGTTTTTTTTAATATTTTATTTATTTATTTGACAGAGAGAGATTACAAGTAGGCAGAGAGGCAGGCAGAGAGAGAGGAGGAAGCAGGCTCCCCACTGAGCAGGGAGCCCGATGCGGGCCTTGATCCCAGGACCCTGAGATCATGACCTGAGCCGAAAGCAGAGGCATTAACCCACTGAGCCACCCAGGCGCCCTCCCTGTGTTTTTTTTAAGATTTTATTTATTTATTTGAGAAAAAGAGAGAAAGTATAATCAGGGGGAGTGGCAGATGGAGAGGGAGAAGCAGGGGGCCAGATGCAAGGCTCAGTCCTAGGACCCAGGGATCATAACCTGAGTCGAAGGCAGATGCTTAACTGACTGAGCCACCCAGGTGTCTTGTTTCCATGTTTTGTTTTGTTTTGCTTTGTTTTTTATTTATTCTTTGATTTCCTGGTTGACACATTCATTATTTAGTAGCATGTTGTTTGATCTCTATGTATTTGTGGTCTTTCCAGATTTTTTCTTGTAGTTGACTTCTAGTTTCATAGTGTCGTGGTTAGAAAAGGTGTGTGTATGACTTCAATCATTTTGTATTTGTTGAGGCTTGTTTTGTAACATATTATGTGATCTTTTCTGGAGAATGTTTCATGTGCACTTGAAAGGAATGTGTAATCTGCATTTTAGGATACAATGTTCTAAATATATGTGTTAACTCCATCTCACCGAGGGTGTCATTCAAAGTCATTGTTTTCTTGTTTATTTTCTGTTTAGATGATGTGTATCCTTAGATGTGAGTGGAGTGTTAAAGTCCCCTAGTATTACTGTATTGTCAATGAGTTCCTTTATGTTTGTTATTAATTATTTTATATATTTATGTTCTCCTAAATTGTGTGCATAAATATTTATAATGGTATCTTCTTGTCGGATTGTCCCCTTTATTTTTATTTTTATTTTTTCCCCTTTATTTTTTTAAAGATTTTATTTATTCATTTGACACAGAGAGAGAGATTACAAGTAGGCAGAGAGACAGGCAAAGAGGAGAGAGGAGGAGGCAGGCTCCCTGTTGAGCAGAGAGCCTGATGTGGGCCTCGATCCCAGGACCCTGGAATCATGACCTGAGCTGAAGGCAGAGGCTTTAACCCACTGAGCCACCCAGGCGCCCTTCCCCTTTATTTTTATATAGTACCCTTCTTTGTCTCTTTTTACAGTGTTAGTTTTATTTTTTTAATTTTTAAAAGATTTTATTTATTTTAGAGAGAGGGGGAGAGCGCACAGCTAGGAGGTGTAGTAGGAAAAGGGAGAGGATCTCAGACTATGCTGAGCACATTTCCCAACATGGGGCTTTATCTCATGACCCAGAGAATATGACCTGAACTGAAATTAAGAGTCAGATGCCTGACTGACTGCACCACCCAGGCACTGCTACAGTCTTAGTTTTAAAGTCTAGTTTGTCTGATATAAGTATTGCTATTCTGGCTTTCTTTTGACATCCATTTGCATGAAAAATGTTTCTCCATCCTCTCACTTTCAAACTGCAGGTGTCTTTAGGTTTGAGTCCCATATGGATAGGTCTTGGGATTTTTTTATCTGTTTTAACACCCTGTCTTTTGATTGGAGCACTTAGTCCATTTACATTAAAACTAATTACTGATAGATATGTATTTATTGCCAGTTTGTTTCCGGTTTTGAAGGTTTTTTTTTCTTGTTTTTTTTTTTATCCATTCAGACACACTATGCCTTTTGATTGGAGTGTTTAGTCCTTTTGCATTCAAAGTAATCATTGATAGATATATATTTATTTCCATTTTTATCTTGTTTTGTGGTTGTTTCTAGAGATTTTCTTTGATTTTTTTTATTTTTTCTCTATCATTTTTTGATGATTCTCTTCAGTGACACATTTGGATTTTTTTCTCTTTATTCTTTAGGTGTTTATTAGTGCTTTTTGATATATGATTACCCTTAGGTCTATAAATAACTTCTGCAAATTGCGGTCTATCTTAAGTTGACAGTCATTCAAGTTTGAACCCATCCTATTCTCCTCTCCTCTTCATGTTTTAGGTATGTGTTATTATCTTTGATATTTTCATTTTGTGTGTGAGTTTCTTGACTGATTTTTATAGAAATATTTTTTTTCCTGCTTTGGGTTTCTTTCTTTTATACTATAACTTGTCTTCTCTCCTTTTTACTCGATGAGTCCCATTTAATTTTTCTTGTAGTGTGGGTTTAGCGGTCATAAACTTCTTTAGTCTTTGTTTGTATGGGAAACTCTTTATTTCGCCCTCTATTCTGAATGATAGCTTTGCTGGATAGAGTATTCTAAGCTGCAGATTTTCCCCTTTCAGCACTTCAAATATATTATGCCCACACTCTTTTGGCTTGCCATGTTTCTGTTGAAAAATGTCCAGGTAGCCTTATGGGTTTTCCCTTTGAAGTTAATGACTTCATTTTTCTTGCTTCCTTTAAGATTTTCTTATCCCTATATTTTATAAATATGAATATAATATATTTTGGTATTGGCTTACTTTTGTTAATTTTGATGGGACTTGTCTGTGCTTCCTGAAGCTGGTTGTCTGCTTCCTTCCTCACATTAGGGAATTTTTCATCTATCATATCCTCAAATAAATTTTCTGCTCCTTTTCTCTTTCTTCTTCTCCTTCTGGCATTCTTATAACATGAATGGCATTATGTCTGATGGAGTCACTGATTTCCCTAAATCTTTTCTCATGTTGCATAATCCTTCTTTCTCTTTTCTGTTCTCATTGCTTTCCATTACTCTGTTTTCTAGGTCATTCTTGCTTCCTTCAGCCTACTGCTTCCTTCAGCCTACTGTTCATTGCATCAGATGTGTTTCCAATATAATTTTTTGTACTCCTCATCTTTGATTGATTTTTTAACTCTTATTTCTGTGGTAAAGGTCTCACTCATGTCTTCCATTCTTTTCTCAAGTCCAGTGAGTATCTTTATGACCATTGCTCTAAATTCTCCATCAGGCATGTTACTTGTATCTGTTTCACTTAGATCTCTGTCCATGGCCTTATCTTATTCTTTCTATTTAGGATAATTTCCTCTGTCTTTGCATTTCATCTAAGTTTCTGCCTTTCCTCTGTTATAAACGCTAGTTATGTCTCTTGCCCCTGAAAGTAATGGCCTTATGAAGAAGAAGTAATATAATGCCCAGTGCTTGGAACTTCAGGGAAGGTCTCTGGTATGTGCTACATGTGTTCAGCTCCTGTGTCTTGGCTGCTTTATCCTTTAAGTTAGTCATCTGCATAGGTTCTCCTTGTCTATGGGCAAGTTTTTCATCTTTGGCCTAAATTTGGTTAGTTTTAAACAGGTGTGCTCTGGTTTGCATGTGAAATGAAACTTGTCACCACATCCACCATAACTGAAGCACTGCAGAACTCTCTGTTTGGGAGATCTGGTATGGGCAAGGGTTTTTGCTGGTCTCCTGGGGAGAGGCTTATGGCACTGAGACTGAGGCAAGCTTGATCAAGAATGGCAGTTCCACCTGAGTACAGGGACATGGTGCTTGGTGTAAACAAGTTAGGTAATCAATGTCCCACTGTTCTGCTCCCTGCAGGTGGCTCTGTGTTTATGCTAAAGGACAGGATAGGGAAACGGTACAGTCCAGTTCCTTTGTTCCTGGACACATGTCTCTGTGAAAGATGCCTCTCAGGAACATGAATAGTGAATAGTCTTTCCCTTGTGTGACCCAGGCATTCTTCAGATCATTGTTTTCATGATATCTGCATCCCAATTGTTTGCCTGTATCCTCTCCAGGAGCATGGAAGTGCCCTCTGGGTTGTATTCTAGCCAAGTGCACTGATCTTTAAAACTCGTCTTTAAGTCTTCCCTGCTGGTTGCAAAGACATAAAATTCAACCACTCTGTTTCCAAACAAATGGTTTTAAGGAAACATTTTCCTTGCACATTTCCCTTTGTGCTCTGTCTCTCTTGCCTTTCTTTGCAACCACAGCTCCCTCCTCTCTGTGGCACCCATGATCCGTTTCTCTCTTAATCCCAATCTCCACACTTCCTACTATCTTTAATGTGGCCTCCTCTCTCCCTTTAGTTGTGAAGTTTGTTCTGTCAATCTTCAGGTTGATTTCTGGAATATTTAGGGTGATTTGATAGTGATCTAATTGTGTTCACGGGATGAGGTGAGCCTCGAGCACTCCTACTCCATCACCATCTTCTCACCATCTTCTTGTAAACTACTCTACTTATACTCTCTTTTAACTTTAATTTCATGTAATTGCCACAAATATTTAGTTTTATGGACTTTATGTACCTAGTTTTAAAATTGGCTTTTGAATCAGAGCAGTAGGTATTTGTGTGAATTTTCCTATGATATTTTTAAATTAATTTTTTTTAACATTTTGACCCCTTTACTCATTTCCTCCACTTGCCATTGCCCTCCTCCTCCTCACCATTCTGAGCTTTTATATTTTTTCCTTTCTCATTTGTATGTTTAAATATTTTATTTATTTATTTATTTTATTTATTTAAGAGTAAGAAAAAGAGTGGCAGAGCACAAGCAGGGGGAGTAACAGAGGGATAGGGAGAGTTAGGATCTCCACTGAGCAGGGAGCCTGATGCAGGGATCAATCTCAGGACCCTGGGATCATGACCTGAGCTGAAGGCAGACGCTTAAGTGACTGAGGCACCCAGGCACCTAGTGTGTGTGTATGTGTGTGTGTGTGTGTGTGTGTGTGTGTGTGTGTGTGTGTGTTTAGATTCTACATATAAGAAAGGTGATATAGTATTTGTCTTTCTCTGTCTGTTGTATTTCACTTAGCATAATGTCCTCAAGGTCTATCCATATTGTTCCAAATGGCAAGACTTCATTCTTTTCATGGATGAATAATATCCCATACCACAATTTTTTTTAATCCATTCAGCCATTGATGGAAACTTAGGCTGTTTCCATATCTTGGGTATTGTAAATAATGCTGCAGTGAACAATATTTAGTGGGGGTGCATATATCTTTCAAGTTAATGTTTCCATTTTCTTCAGATAAAACCTAGTAGTGGAATTACTGGATCATACGGTTGTTCTAGTTTTACTGTTTTTGAGGAACCTCCATAATGTTTTCCATAGTGGCTGTACCAATTTATAGTCACACCAACAGAGCACAATAGTTTCCTTTTCTTTGCCTCCTCTCCAAAACTTGTAATTTCTTATATTTTTGATAATAGTCATTCTAACCTGTGTGAAGTAATATCTCATTGTGATTTAGAGTTGCATTTCCCTGATGATTAATGATGTTGGCTATCATCCTTTCATGTACCTGTTTGCCACCTGTCTTCTTTGGGAAAATATCTGTTCAGATCCTCAGTCCATCTATTAATTAGACCCTTTATTTCTTTCATTTTTTAAGTATTTTTTTTATTTACTTGATAGAGAGCACACGTAGGCAGAAAGGCAGGCAGAGGGAAAGGGGGAAGCAGGCACCCTGCTGAGCAGAGAGCCTGAGATGGCACTCGATCCCAAGAACCTGAGATCATGACCTGAGCTGAAGGCAGAGGCTTTTACCCACTGAGCCCCCCAGGTGCCCCTTTTTATCTGTTTTCTTTTCCCTTCTTCTTCTTCTTCTTCTTCTTCTTCTTCTTCTTCTTCTTCTTCTTCTTCTTCTTCTTCTTTCTTCTTCTTCTTCTTCTTTCTTCTTCTTCTTCTTCCTTTGCAGTGAGTTGTACAAATGCTTTACTTATTTTGTGTATTAACGTCCTGTCAGATAATATGATTTACAAACATTTTCTCCCATTTGGTAAGTGGCCTTTTTATTTTGTTGATGATTTTCTTTGCTGTGCAGAGCTTTCTGTACTTATTTATTTCTAATTTTTGTTGCTCTTATTCTTGGTGAAAATTTCAAAAATTATCATAAAATAAACTATGCCAAAGAACTTACTGCCTATCTTTCCTTCTGCAGAAACTTACTGCTTATGTTTCCTCTGTTTCAAATCTCACATTCAAGTCTTTAATACATTTTGAATTAACTTTTGTGTATGGTGTAAGATAGTGGTTCAGTGTCATTCTTTTGAGTATACTGTCCAGTTTTCCTGTCACTATTTAATTGAAGAAACTCTCCTCTCCTCATTGTATATTCTTGTTTCCTTTGTCATAAATTAATTGACCATATAATGGTGGGTTTATTTCTGGGATCTCTCTTCTGTTTCATTGACTTATGTCTGTTTTTATGCCAATGTCATACTGTTTTAATTACTATAACTTGGTAGTAGAATTTGAAATCAAGAAATGTTGATGCCTCCAGCTTTGTCCTACTTTCTCAAGATTGCTTTGGCTATTTGGATTCTTTTATAATTCCATTTCATACAAATTTTAGGATTGTTCTATTTCTGTGAAAAATGAAAGTGGATCGTTGATAGAGATAGTATTGAATCTATAGATTGCTTTCAGTAATACAGGTGTTTTAACATTAATTCTTCCAGTCCACGAGTAGAGAATATTTTTCCCATATTTGTGCTATTAATTGATTTCCTTAATGTCTTGTAGTTTTCACTATACAGGTCTTCACTATCTTGGTTAAATTTATTTGTAGGTATTTCTTTTTTCTTTCCTTTTCTTCCTATTTTTCTTTCTTTCTTCCTTTCTTTCTTTCTCTTCTTTTTCTTTCTTTCTTCTTTCTTTTTTTTTTAAAGATTTTATTTATTTATTTGACACAGAGAGAGAGACTACAAGTAGGCAGAGAGGCAGGCAGAGAGAGACAGGGAGAGGAGGAAGCAGGCTCCCTGCTGAGCAGAGAGCCCTATGTGGGCCTCGATCCCAGGACCCTGGGATCATGACCTGAGCCGAAAGCAGAGGCTTTAACCCACTGAGCCACCCAGGCGCCCTCTTTCTTCTTTCTTTTTTGGTAATTTACTATTTTTAATCCGATTGTAAGTGTGATTGTTTTCTTAATTTCTCTTTGTTATTATTAGTGTATAGAAATGTGATATATTTTGTGTATCAATTTCATATCCTGCAACACTACTGAATTTATGAATTAAAATAGTTTTTTTTCCTTTATTATGGAGTCTTTAGGGTTTTCTCTATATAATATTATACCATCTGCAAGTAGTGACAGTTTTACTTCTTTCTTTCTAATTTGGATGCTTTTTATTTATTTTTCCCAATTTCTCTGGCTAAGACTCACAATACTATGTTGAGTAAAAGCCTGTTTCTTAATATACCAAGCAATATGCATCTGAATGAAAATCTCCAAAGGGTTTTTTGTCATATTTAAATATTTTCTAAAGATTTTATTTATTTGTTTGACAGAGAAAGAGACAGTGAGAGAGGGAACACAAGCACGGGGGTGGGAGAGGGAGAAGCAGGCTTCCCATGGAGGAGGGAGCTCAATGCAGGGCTCAATCACAGGACCCTGGGATCATGACCTGAGCTGAAGGCAGACATTTAATGACTGAGCCACCCAGACACCCTATCATATTTAAAGTTTTGATTCTAATATCTAGCCTGCAGAAAAATGCACAATAATTGCTAAGATATTTAAGAAAGAATTGAGAGTGGAATTTGCACCAATAGATTTTATTTATTTTTTATTTACTATTTTTTAACAGTAATTAAAATTGTTCAATAAAGACATACCTTATTCTTGGGTATAAAGACTTATATTATTAAAAACCAAATTCTCCCCTAAATTAATTTATTAAAGTTGATGAAATTGCAGTCTAAACTATAATTTCTTCCAATGATAAGACACATGAGACGGGAAGCAGAAGAAGAGACACACAGATCCCACAGAACAAAAATGGTGCCAGTCACAGATGAGAATACAGCACATGTGCAAGATGGTAATACAGATAAATGGGCAATTATTGGCAAATAATTGCAAGTAATGGTAAATAACTTGGCAAATTTAAGATTTCAAGTCAAAAAAAATTCTCATGATTTATGAATTTGAATAAAAGAAAGACAAAAGAAAAATGTTTTAAATATGCCATAATGGTAGAGTAATTAAAATAGAGTAGTATGGCAATAAACCTTAAGGATATACAAATATACAATAAAAAGGAATAGTGAGCCCCAAACAGACTTATTTATGAGGATTTAATACACCATAACTGTGGCACTTTGAGTCTCCACAGAAAAGATGGTCTCTTCAACAAAAGATATTTGGGTGATTTTAGATAACTATGTGAGCAAAAATCAAAACCAAACAATTAGAGGCATCTATCATACCACAAATAGAAATAATTTTAAGATGAAATAAAAAATTTAATATAAAAGAACGTTTAAAAATATTTGAAGAAAATCATGAAAAGTAGTTTTTATTTTTTTGTTTTGTCTTTTTAATATCTTTTTTATTTTTTTATTTTTTTAAAGATTTTATTTATTTATTTCACAGAGGTAGAGAGATCACAAGGAGGCAGAGAGGCAGGCAGAGAGAGAGGGGGAAGCAGGCTCCCCGCTGAGCAGAGAGCCTGATGTGGGTCTCGATCCCAGGACCCTGAGATCATGACCTGAGCTGAAAGCAGAGGCTTTAACCCACTGAGCCACCCAGGTGCCCTTTTTTTAATATCTTAATTTTATTTTTTTCAATGTCCCAAGATTCATTGTTTATGCACCACACCCAGTGCTCCATGCAATATGTACCCTCCTTAATATCCATCACCAGGCTCACCTATCTCCCCACCTCCCTCCCCTCCATAACCCTCAGTTTGTTTCTCAGAATCCACAGTTTCTCATCTTTCATCTCCCTTTCTGATTTACCCCAATTCTAGTTTTTAAAGGATAACTTGGAAATGAAAAGCATATTCTTAAGTAGGATACAAAACTTGGAAGTTATACAGGAAAAGTAGGGACAGATAATACTGCAATAATGTAAACGTGAACTCCAAAAGATATCATATTTAAAAGAAGTGATGGGGGCTCCTGTGTAACTCAGTCATTAAGTGTCTGCCTTCAGGTCAGGTCATGATCTCAGGGTCTTGGGATTGAACCCTGCATTGGGGTCCCTGCTCAGCAGGAATTCTGCTTCTCCCTCTCCCACTCTCCCTGCTCCTATTCCCTCTATTGTTGTGTCTCTCTCTGTCAAATAAATAAATAAAATCTTTAAAATGTGAAATAAGTCAAGCAGGGAAAGTCAATTATCATATGGCTTCACTTACTTGTGGAACAGAAGAAATAAAATGGAGGACTTTAGGAGAAGAAAAGGAAAAGTGAATTGGGGTAAATTGGTGGGGGAGACAAACCATGAGAGACTGTGAACTCTGAGAAACAAACTGAGGGTTATGGAGGGAGGGGAGAAGGGGTGGATGGGTGAGCCTGGTGGTGGGTATTAAGTAGGGCATGTAGTACATGGAGCACTGGGTGTGGTGCATAAACAATGAATCTGAAACTTGGATCACTGAAAAAATAAAAATTAAAAATAAATTTAAAAAGTAATTAAAAAATAAAACAATAAAATAAATAAAAGAAGTGATAGACTAAGTGAAAATGTTCATGCTTCATATCACAAAGATTTGAAATCTGGAATAGAGAAAGTGCGATAAATATAGGGCAGGGTGGAGGAAATCAAGCAATAAAATAGAAAATAATGACAGAAGTTATCAACAAATAGTTCATACAAAAGGACATATAAATGGTCAATAAATATATGAAAAGACACTTCATGTCATGAAAATGTAGAGAATTAAAAATTAGAATTAAAACAATGATGAGATTCAGAGATCTCCTTCAGAGATGCAGAAAAAAAAGAGTACGAAATACAAAAACAAGGGAAACAAAGTTTTAGCACTGGTAAGAGTGTGGGGAAACACATACTACCATACACTATCATACCTACTATTTATACTAGGAGTATAAGTTGGAATAGATTTTTGGAAGGCAAATTTATGATGTCTATTAAAATTTTAAATGTGCGGGCGCCTGGGTGGCTCAGTGGATTAAAGCCTCTGCCTTCGGCTTGGGTCATGGTCTCAGGGTCCTGGGATCAAGGCCCGCATCGGGCTCTCTGCTCGGCGGGGAGCCTGCTTCTTCCTCTCTCTCTGCCTGCTTGTAATCTCTCTCTCTGTCAAATAAATAAATAANNNNTTTTTTTTAAAGATTTTATTTATTCATTTGACACAGAGAGAGAGATTACAAGTAGGCAGAGAGGCAGGCAGAGAGAGAGGAGAGAGGAGGAAGCAGGCTCCCTGCTGAGCAGAGAACCCGATGCGGGCCTCGATCCCAGGACCCTGGGATCATGACCTGAGCCGAAGGCAGCGGCTTTAACCCACTGAGCCACCCAGGCGCCCAAATAAATAAAATCTTAAAAAAAAATTTAAATGTGCATGCTCTTCCATTTGTAGGGCTGTATCCCAGTTAAATATTTACTGACATATATTCACAAAGAGTCATTTACATTGATGTTCACTGTAGCATTGTTTATAGCAAAGGAAATATGGAAACAACTTTAAAGTTCATGATTATGGAAGTGGTTAAATATAGTAGTATACATTTGTATTATAGATTTTTACACAGTAATTGATAACAAAGTGAAATAAATCTACATAAACAGCATGAAATGATCTTATATTTTATGGAACAAAGCTGGTTGTAGAATAATACATCAAGCATGATCACACACTCATGCATATTTGCATGCACATGCATACAAAAAAGGAAGTGATAGCAGCACTTATTCTCAGGGATGAGGGGAGTGGCATTGATAAGGAGGTTCAAGAAGGATACATCACAGTTTTTACCCAATGTTTTTCTATATTTGACACTTTTATTTGTTCATTCATTTATTGTGCCATCTAGAATAATTTGCAGACTGTCTTGTAGCCAACATCTCTCCCTCATCTCCAGATTATTATAATTATAGGTAAAATTTCAATAAAATTATTGCTATTATTATAAATAACATATTTTAAGCATTATACATTAAACAAGATACCATGCTAAGTGCCTCACTTGCATTATGCATGTAAAACTTTCAAGGTCACTTCAGTTTAGTACCATTTTTATATACCAAGCACTTGCTAAGTGCTTTACTTATATTCACTCATTTATTCTTCTAACAACTCTAGAATGTGGCTACTATTATCATCCTCATTTCAGGTCAGGACCAAAGGGCTTTGAGAGGTTAAATAACTTCCCCAAGATTGTGCAATTCCTATGTGGTAGAGACAGGATTTGAAGATAACAGCCCCATACATCACTAGCATTCTCTTTTGTCCTTTTATATTGTGCTAAACTTCTAGCTAAATACTATTTAATGAGATTAAAATACTTTGATTGATCATTGCTTACTTTCATCTACTATACCTTGTGTTCAATCAATTCTTACCAACACATCTTTATTTATCACAATTTAAGTTTCTTTATTTTTTTTTGCCTTCATATATCAGTTTCCCACCATTTCATTCTATTTTCCGGATAATGTTTTAATTCTCATACAGTGGCATTTTTTCCCTAATCACTTGGTGAATTTCTTCATTAATATTGATCAATTCTCATGCAATAGGTTATTTTTGTTTGTGCCTTGCTTATACTGATTTGATACAAGCTTTAAGCTTTGAGGTGTAGGTATGATTGTTGTTCTTTCACTAACTTTATCATGAGGTCTGATTTTCATATTTATCAATGTTTGTCATTTCAAAGGTAAATGTTTTTGTCTTTTCTACCATTGATGCTCACATTTTTCACAACATTGTCAGCCAAAATATTTTTAAAGGTTTTATTTATTTACTTGACACACAGAGAGAGAAATCACAAGTAGGCAGAGAGGCAGGCAGAGAGAGGGGAGGAAGCAGGCTCCCTGCTGAGCAGAGAGCCCGATGCGGGCCTCGATCCCAGGACCCTGAGATCATGACCTGAGCCGAAAGCAGAGGCTTTAACCCACTGAGCCACCCTGGCGCCCCAAAATATTTTTTCTTAACAAATCATTAAGTATTATGAACATGGATCATGTAAGGTCATAAATATTCACCAAACTAAACCACATACCCAGGAAGACATGTCATTGGAGATGTCAGCAGTATGTTTAACCAGCAGCAAATAGAACTTGACTAAATCACAAAAAAAACCCAAAATATTTTAGGCATAAAGTCAGATATGAGTACAGACTATCTTTCTACAAATCAAAATTTAGCAAATTATTAACCACCTAATTAAACTGAGGACTGATACTGAGAGATAAGTAAAAAATTGCTAAGAAATTTTATCTAGAAATTGGGCTTGAAATTATTCATCTGGAATGTTACATAAGATATCATTTTTGCAAAATTGATGAGACTGATTCTTTTTAGCCTCAGTAAGGAGACTTTATAATATATAAAGTCAGCCTCATTTTGACTCCAGATTGTATTTATATGAATTGTATTTCCAGGGTAGATTTTTATGTAGTAGGAGTTAAGGGAAAGTCATGCATGTTCCACCAATATTGTAAAAGTAAATATGAAATACATTTTAAAAACTATATGGAAATTTTGTGTCTTGCCAAGTTGGATGAGCTTCCAGCCAAAATGTACACAAAGTTTTGAAAACTCCAGAGGCTATGTTTATGATTTTCTGCCATGAAAAGTAAAGTTTGGGCCAAAAATTAAATAATAAATTTTATAATGTTGCTTCTCTCTACTAATTTAAAACTTTAACTCAAGATGATTTGCTCATCCCTTTGATTGGCCTAATTGGTATCTCCCAAGCTTAAACAAACTTCCTTAAGTGGCTTCCTTACAGGACTGAGGAATTTCAATTTTTTTTAATGTATAATAACATATCTGGCAATCAGTAGTGCTTGGGAAGTAAGGCTTTATTTATTCAAAATCTCAGAAAGACAATTCAAAGTGTCCTAAATAGGAGAGCAAAAATGTTTAGAAATATGTACAATTTGCATTAGAATACTAAAGTTGATCAAATCACAATGTTTTTAATAAGTATGGACAGAAGCTTCTAAAATATTCACAAATTCACATATATCAATCTAATAGCTTTAGAGAGGGTTTGCAGTTTTCTCATCCAGTGACAACATTCCAGCCATATGTGGTAGGCAGCTTCTAAGATGAATCTTGCTTCTAAACATTCTTGCTTTTTTGTCATCATTCTCCCCATGAGTGTGGAACAAAACTCATGATTCCCTTTTAAACAACAGAATAGAGCAAAGTGATGAGATCTCACTTATGAGAAAAAGTTATCAAGAGATTGTATCCTTGGGTTCCCTCTATTGCTCTTTTGCTGTCTTCTTGTCTTTCTCACTCACTCTGAAGGAGGGCAGTTCCATTGTTTAGAGCTATCCTATGGAGAGTTCCATACAGCAAGGGACTGATGTCTCCATCCAACATCCACTGAAGAACTGAGCTTTTCAATAATGATTTTTTATTATAACTAGGTATCTTCTGATTTATTAGTAATGTAGATGAATAAAACATAATGCTTTAAGTTAAAAACTCTATTGTTGACTTAGGAAGATATTTTAGACACAAAGATTGAATATTCTAGCTCCCTTTAAAAAGCTGCTTTTTATAGCCACTTCATAACATTAATATGATCTGGGCATTAACATGAAACTTGTGTCACAGAAAGGTTCAAACTGCAAATATGATGATTACAATGATATGTAACAAGTTAAGTATGAAGGTAGAGAAGAACTAACACTACAGTCTTGCTTTACCAAGACATCAAAACAAAATGATCTTTCAGCTTCTCCATTGAAAAATATTTCTCAACATTAAGTATTACCACATATATCCAATTAATCACACCAGAGCTCAGCTCTATACCTGTACCTAAGTAAGAATTAGGGATACTGCCATGCTTTTGTCCTCTCACTCAAAACTTAGTGAAATTGAAAGGAAGAGAAATAAGAAAAATAATTCAGTTCAGAGATATGTCAAAATGAGGAGGGGAAACATCTTTTTGCAAGTTCACTGTAAGAATGTCACTGTTTTTTCTTTCTGTTCATGAATTGATTTGCAGGAAATTATCTTTTCTTTGGCAGTCAGGGTGAAAGCTGAGATAGTCTAATCTGCACAGCCTTAAATATTAATTGGCATCAGAGAGTAGTAAGTTTTCTTTAACATTTATGTAGAATATGTAGAATATTCTCAAGTGATAGACCAATAGAAAAGATGAAAATATTGCAGGCCAAGACAAGGGGATTTAACTCAAATGAATTAATAAAGTTGTTGAATTAAGAGCTTTCTAAATATATTCATTTTCTAGAATTAAGGAGCTTTCTAAATATATTCATTTCCTCAGATTGCTGAAACAAAATACCACAAGTAAGGTGGCTTAAAACAACAGAAATTTATTCTTTCATAGATGAAGAGACTAGAAGTTCAAAATCAAGATGTTAGCAAGAGTGGTTCCCTTTGGAGTCTCTGAGAGAGAAACCATCCCATGGGTCTCTCCTAGTTTCTGGTGGTTGTTGGTAAGTCTTGGCATTCCTTAACTTGTAGATACGTCACTCTAATGTCTACCTCTGTCTTCACATGACATTTTCCTTTGTGTCTCTGTGTCTCGTCTCCTTCTTTTAAGGACACTGGTCATTAAATTTAAATCCCAAAGGATTTCATATAGAGATCCTTAACTAATCACATCTACAAAGACCCTATCCAAATAAGACCCAATGATCCCCTAAGGTTATTTAGCAAATATATTAGGAATTTGGGGAAAAAATAATGGACAAGGCAAAGGTAGAAATCCTTAATTCTAAACACCTGCTGCAGTACATGAATTCTGGAACAGGCAATTCATGCATGGGTGACACTTAATCACCTAGTAAATGACCCAGTGGTAAGTTAGCCTTTTAGAAGATATAGCTTTCAAAGTCATATGATTCTTGCTTTAAAGCAATACTTTGAATAAAGTTGGTTAACTTAGGTTATAAAGCTGAACTATTCCTTACATCTTTCTACATGCTGCCTCATGTTGCTTTTCACTTCATTTTACATATTCACCTGGGTAATTGTTTGTTATTGGAGCATATATCAAATGCCTGTCCCTTAATAAATCAATATTTAAAAGTCGCTAACCCTATTTTGAAAGTATCATTCCAGTGGTGAATGAAATTGATGCCCCCACACATTGCTGGCAAGAATTTTACTCCATGGAGTCTTTCTAGTGACATGTCTGGAAATATATACCAGAAGTCTTAAGAATACTCTCATTCTTGAGGCATCTGTGTGGCTCAGTCAGTTAAGCATCTGCATTCAGCTCAGGTCATGATTCTGGAGTCCCAGGATGGGACTGGAGTTTCCAGGATGGAAACCCACATTGGGCTCCCTGCTCAGCAGGGAGTCTGCTTCTCCCACTGTCCTTCACCCCACTTGTAATCTCTCTCCCTCAGATAAGTAAATAAAACCTTAAAAAGAATACTCACATTCTGCAACTTAGAATATCCACTTATAGAAATTTAATGAAAAATAAACAGAAGTACACAAAAATGTGTGTATTAGAATATTTATTGCAGTATTGTTTATAAAAGTGAAAAATTAGAAATACCCTAAATGTTCCAAATAAAGGTTTGGTTAGATATATTTGAAGACATTAATAAAAGGAATAAAATACTATGCAGTCATTTAAAAGTAATTTAGTAGAAAATATATTTAATGACATGAATGATCTTTATGACATGTGAAGTGAAAAAAGTAATCTAAAGCAATATGAAAAATGTGATCCTCTTTATGTAAAAAATAGAAAAAAATAAACACTACAAAACAAAAAAGAAAGAAGCCATAAATGTCTGTAGGCTAAAATGTTAGTAGGTCATTTATTTTAAAGGATGTGATTATGTGTATTTATTAGCTTTTTCTTTTTGCTAATTTGTATTTTATAATGAAAAAATAAACACATTTAAAAAGAAAACATAACAATAAATGATAACAAGAGTATTAGTCTAAAATGTGAGTTTACTAGGGCATGTATTTTCTTTTTTTAAAATATTTTATTTATTTGACACAGAGAGACAAAGATCAGATCACAAGCAGGCAGAGAGGCAGGCAGAGAGAGAGGAGGAAGCAGGCTTCCCTCCCCGCTGAGCAGGCAGCTCAATGCGGGCCTGGATCCCAGGATCCTGAGATCTTGACCTGAGCAGAAGGCAGAGGCTTTAACCCACTGAGCTACCCAGGCACCCTAGGGCATGTATTTTCTATTTTCTTCTTCTCCTATAGACATTATTTACCAATCCAATATCCCAGTTTTTAAAAAGTAAAGCAAAAGAGGATTTTTTAGCTGAACTGATATCAATTTATTTTATTGAGAGTTATCTTTATATGTCTATTTTGTTTAGATGATTATGTTTTCCTGAGAAAACTTAAAAAAAATGGTAACTATCAAAAAGAATAAAGCTTTCCAAATGCTCTTACATTGTCATTTATCAAGCAATCCTCAGGAAGCAATTAGTAAAACTTAGACCAGACCACTGGGCATTATAAGTTCCCTCTCCTGTTTGCACACCAACATTGTATCACCAACTTCTTTATTGTGTTATTATTGCAGTTAATATTACTATAAAATCCCTCATACGTACAATCATTTTCTATCTACTTTCCAGATCTTTTCTTCCAGCATAAAGAGGGCTCTTCCGAATGTAAAGCATATGACAACAATGCATCAATACTCTAGAAAGCTAATTAATTTTTTGTATGATTTGATTTTTAAGATATTATTAGATGACAGGAAGTATTTAATTGACTAAAAAATAAATTAGGCTACTGCAAAACAATTAGCTTACATGAAAATAGTTACTAAGGAAAAAGAGTAGATTAGCCTCATATCCAACAAAATTCATATTTCAACAGACATTTTACTGTAATTGTTATATGCATTAATTGAACTTTTTCATAAATGCTGGAGCCATTCCCTTTTGGAAAAATTGGAAACATATCTACATTAGAGATTCAGTGCCATACATTCATTTTCTCACCAGGAAGGTGTGTAATCAAGCAGTAAAAAAAATCATGCAGAAAAACAACAGCCCTAATACTTAAATTGTAATTAATTTCACTGTTGTAACTTGTTCGAATGTAATATACATTTTTGTGACATTCCCAAAAAATAATTAAAATATTTAGATTCACACTTGACTAAATTGATGGTTCTATTCTAGGACCTTTCCAATGCAATAGGAAGTAACTTAGCCCCTCACAGAAGAATGAATGACACTTTCTTGTGTTTAAAACAAGGAAACTGAACATCATCTCTTGTTTCAATTTTCTCAACCACCAAGTGGAAGGGTGTAAAGGCCTATAATGGACAACCCAGGAAATATTCTCAAACAATGAGAAACCAAAGAAAAGTAGAGGGTGATCATGAATAGGTTTTTTTTTAAGATTTTATTTATTTATTTATTTATTTATTTATTTATTTATTTATTTATTTGTTTGTTTGTTTATTTGACAGAGAGATAGAGAGCACAAGTAGGGAAGCAGCAGGCAGAGGGAGAGGGAGAAGCTGGCTCTCTGCCAAGCAGGGAGACCAGTGTGGGGCTCAATCCCAGGACCCTGGGATCATGGCCTGAGCTGAAGGGAGCCGCTTAACCCACTGAGCCACCCAGGCACCCCAATGACTAAGTTCTGAAGAATACTTCCTCAGGGCACTTGGGCGGCTCAGTCAGTTAAGCATCTGCCTTTGGTCAGGTCATGACCCCAGGGTCCTGGGGTTGAGTCCCGCATCAGACTCCCTGTTGAGTAGGGGGGCCTGCTTCTTCTCCCTCTGTCTGAGGCTCTCCCTGTTTGTGCTCTTTGCTCTCTCTGTCAAATAAATAAATAAAATCTTAAAAAAATAAGAATGCTTCCTCATATAAAATGCACATGAGGCTACTTCATGTGTAGGGTCTTTGTAAAAATCATGTGCAATAATATGTCTCTGTTTAGTCACAGGCTTAAATGTGGAAAATCTTTTAGCCTGGAGACAGGTAGAGATAGCAAGTTCACTCAGTATTTATGTCCATTTTGTAATTCTGACAGCTTAGAAGCAAGTTGTTCTATGAATCCTGTTCAATCAGAAATCTGGTCACTGCTTCAATCTCCAATTCTTTTAACTCTCTATTGGGTCACTGTGTATTATAATTTTGTTGTTGCTTCTCAGGTTGTTTCCATCAAAATGTTCTTGTAAAAGGTATGAAAAGACCATATATACAGCAAGGAGAGGGTAAGAATGGGGTGGCATTAGTTAGGAGCTATTGTGGTATGAGGATTTCTTTTAAGTCCTATGTTTTATCTAAGCAATCATATGAACTTTTCATTTCATTGCACAATATATCCAAGTTTGTCATAATAAAAAAATAAAATTTATCTAAGTAAATTTTAAAGATCTAATTGGTTTTACTCAATGATTCATGAATGAAGTAGCATCTCATGTAGCAGATAGAAGGGAGCTCCAAAGATCTGTACAAAATGAAGATTATTATAGGCAGAAGGGGATGAGACAGACTGGGTTGTTTCAGGCAAAGTCAACTACATTTGGGGAAGAGTAGAAGTCTATCGGTGGATAACTTCACTAGAGCTGACCAGGAAATTCCAGATAAACTGGTTAAGATTACATTTTTGGAAAACGCTGAAACTAGGAAATTAGTATCGAGTCTTGGTTTGGTGTGGAGGGCTCCATTTGGAGCCTTTTGTCTCTCTCTTTCTCTCTCTCTCTCTCTTTTTTTTTAACACACATTTAGTGTTCCTAAGAAGTTTACTAAATGAAATCGGTAAGGATTATGTAAGATTCAATGTATTATCAAAAATGGTTACTCAAGGGTGCCTGACTGGCTCAGTGGGTTAAGTCTCCACCTTTGGCTCAGGTCATGATCTCTGGGTCTTGAGATTGAGTTTGGCATTGGGCTCTCTTGCAGAGAATAACATCCTGAAGGATCCAGGACTGCAAGTGGCACTAGTTCCGTTTTAAATATAATTGTCATTTCAGAAATACAAATTTTTAAAGTCATAGTAGGTCTAGCTTAACAGCTTCTAGATGGCCCTGGTTTAACCTGGCTTTTTAAAAATTACAGGGCTATAAAAATTTACTGAAAATAACCTACGAAGGACTGACAATTGCTGAGTTTGAGAAGGAGTTTCATTTGACCCACTACATGATGCGTCATCACACAGTGATCTGATTTATCCGAGTTCATCAAATAGTATAAAAAAGAGATTTTGGAGTTTTGTAGTCAAGAGTAAGTATATTTGAATCATTTATTTAAGAAATAAAACAAAAATAAAGGAGCTGAACTTTGCTCACGGATTGCAATCCCTTTCTATCCAACCTTTTCCCCATATTGCCTTGCTATTTATTTATTTATTTATTTATTTATTTATTTATTTATTTATTTATTTATTTCACAGAGAGAGACACAGCGAGAGAGGGAACACAAGCAGGGGGAGTGGGGGGAGAAGCAGGTTTCCTATTGAGCAGGGAGCCTGATGTGTGTCTTGATGAGGGGCTTGATCCCAGGACCCTGGGATCATGACCTGAGCTGAAGGCAGATGCTTAATGACTGAGCCACCCAGGTGTCACTGTTGCTTTGCTTTTAAAAATTTTACACTGATGTTATTTCTCATAGTAGATAACAAGTTCCTTAAAAGTGTTTGAAAAAAAAAAAGTGTTTGCCATCGAATCATTTTACATCTCTCAGAGAACTTACCTCTTGCATGTGGTAACAAAGAGCTTTAGTAAATCATTTTTGAATGATGCAACATTTTTTCCTCATGGAGCTTCTGCACATATTCAAGGCTTTTTTGGAACATATGCTAATGCACAGTTTTCTTATACACATACAAGTCATATGCAAATGTTCATACTGAATGAACCGAATTTCAAAAATTACAGAGTAGTTAGAGGGTAATCAAGTTACACTGTATCTCAACAAAACAATTACAATTTAATTTGCTTATGGTTAGAGACTTGATTTTAAGAAAGGCATTTTAAAAATTAATGTTAATGATACTATGGTTTACTCTACTTTAAAATATAACATTGTATCTGGGTGTAAAACTAAACCAAATTCAGTCTTTCAAAAACCTAAAACAGGTCTAATTGGGGAAGTAGCATCAAAATGGATTTTTCCCAACTTGTTAAACCATGTTTATCACACAACGCACCAGAGGAAGCCTGAAATGCATCGATTCTGCTCACTTTAACTATGTGAAAACAGTCTGAGACAATGTTCAAACAAAATGTTTTAAGATACACTGTAACACTTTAGGAAATATTTAACTAGGTGATTTATACTAACAACAACAACAACAAAATAATTTCACTGCAACTTTGCTAAAATGAATGGATTCCCTCTTAGGATGAAAAAAAAAAAAGATTCCAAGTTTCCTAGCCTTAGTTGAGAAAACTAATTAGGAAATTAATGCACTAACAGTCTTCTTATCAGCAATGGCTTGCATATCATATTTATCTCAATGTTTTAGCTATAGTTGAGTTTTAAAATATAGAGTGGAGCTACCTAAAAATGTCTGTGCTATATATACAATTTAGCTCATTAGACTGACACTGGGATTTTCTTTGAGACAGAATTCTTTCTAAGCTGGCAATTTAGATGGCAGGTTTTAGCCAGATACAATTTAGACAGTTGTGAAATAGCTCAGAGGGGGAAAAAGAAGAAACACCGAAAATGAAAATGCTGACAAAATTTAAGCACAGAAAGCTGCCCAATGCCCAATGCCACCCACTAAAAGGTAGACCTCTAACTATGGAAAGACTAATTTCATAATATAAATGACTGTAATGAGAGATTCACTTAATACTCAGAAAAACTATTGCCTGTACTATGAACTCTTCTTTAAATGTTTGGTAGAGTTCCCCTGGAAAGGCATCTGGCTCTGGACTTTTGTTCGTTGGGAGATTTTTCAATTACTGGTTTAATTTTTTTGCTAGTTATGGGTCAGTTCAAGTTTTCTATTTCTTCTTTCAGTTTTTGTAGTTTGTATGTTCCTAGGAATTTATCCATTTCTTTCAGGTTGTCCAATTTGTTGCCATATATATTCTTATAATATTCTCTAATGATTATTTGCATTTCCATGGTGTTGGTTGTGATCTCTCTTCTCTCATTCATGATTTTATTTACTTGGGTTCTTTCTCTTTTCTTTTTGATAACTCTGGCTAGGGGTTTATCAATTTTATTAATTCTTAAAAAGAACCTGCTCCTGGTTTCATTGATCTGTTGTACTGTTTTTTGTTTCTAATTCATTAATTTGTTATATACTTTATTATTTCCCCTCTTCATTTGTTGTTCTTTTTCTAGCTCCTTTAGGTATAAGGTTAGTTTGCATATTTGAGATCTTTCCTTCTTCTTGAGGTGGGCCCATATTGCTATATACTTCCGTCTCATGACCACTCTTGCTGTATTGCAAAGGTTTTGGGCTGTTGTGTTTTCATTAACATTTGTGTGTGTGTATATATATATAATTTCTTCTATATCCATATATCATTTGTATATGTATATACATATATTTTTTCTTTAATTTCTTGGTTAACCCAGTCATTCTTTAGTAGGATGTTCTTTAACCTCAGTGCATTTTGGGCTTTCCAAGTTTTGTTTTGTTTTGTGGTTAATTTCGAGTTTCACAGCATTGTGGTCAGAAAATATGCATGGCATGATCTCAGTCTTTTTGTACTTGTTGAGGCTTGATTTTTGACCTAGTATGTTATCTAATCTGGAGAATGTCCCATATGCACATAAAAAGAATCTGTATTCTGCTGATTTTGGATTAAATGTTCTGAATATATCTGTTAATTCCATCTAGTCCAGTGTGTCACTCACAGCCCTTGTTTCCTTCTTTATTTTCTGCTTAGTTGATGTGTCCATTTATGTGAGATATTAAAGTTACCTGCCACCTACTCTTATTGTATTATTATCAATTAGTTTCTTTATGTTTGTTATTAATTGATGTATATACTTGGATGCTCCCAAGTTGGGGGCATAAATATTAATATTTGTTACATCTTGTTGGCTAACCCTTTTTAGTATGATATATTGCCCTTCTTTTTCTCAGTACAGTCTTTGTTTTAAGATCTAGTTTGTCTGATAGAAGTATTGCTATTCTGGCTTTCCTGGAGTAAATGTTTCTCCATCACCTCACTTTCAATCTGCAGGTGTCTTCATGTCTAAAATGTTGACAGCATATAGATGGATTCTTGTTCTTTTCATCCAAGATACCCTATGTCTTTCAACTGGAATATTTAATCCACTTACATTCAGAGTAATTATTGATAGATAAAAATTTAGTGTCATTTTTCTACTTATTTTATCATTGTTTCTGGAGATTTTCTCTGTTCCTTTCTAGTCTTCATTGTTTTTGGTCTTCCTTTCCCATTCAATATTTCTTGAAAAGTGAGTTGAGTGGTCATGAATTTCTTCATTTTTGTTTGGGAAACTCTTTATCTTACCTTCTATTCTGAATGACAGCAATGTTGGATAAAGTATTCTTGGCTGGAAATTTTTCTCGTTCAGCACATTGACTATATCATGACATTCTCTTCTGGCCTGCCAAATTTCTGTGGAGATATCTGTTGCTAACCTTATTTATCTTCCCTTGTAATTTAGGGAGTTCCTTTTTTTTTTTAAGGATTTTATTTATTTATTTATTTGACACAGAGAGAGAGATTACAAGTAGGCAGAGAGGCAGAGAGAGAGAGGAGGAAGCAGGCTCCCTGCTGAGCAGAGAGCCGATGGAATGAGGGGCTGGATCCCAGAACCCTGAGATCATGACCTCCACAGAAGGCAGAGGCTTTAACCCACTAAACCACCCAGGCACCCCCAGACTTCTTTTGTCTTCCTGCTTTTAGGATTTATTCTTTATCTCTATATTTTGCAAATTTATCTATAATATATCTTGGTGTTGGCCTGCTACCAGTGATTTTGATGGGAGTTCTTTATGCCTTGTGGATTTGGATGTCCATTTCCTTCCCCAGATTAGGGTAATATTTGGGTATAATTTCCTTCAATAAACCTTCTGCCACCTTTTCACTCTCTTCTTCTGGGACTTCTATGATATTAATGCTATTGCACTTTATGTAGTCACTGAGTTCCCTAAGTCTCTAATCCTGATCCAATATTTTTCTTTCCCTTCTTTTTTCAGCTTCATTATTTTCCATAATTTTATCTTCTATATCACTTATTCATTCTCCTGTTTCTTCCATCCTTGTGGTCATTATATACCATCAGTTTTGTATCTTGATTCTTGCATTTTTCATTTTGGCCTGACTAGTTTTTAGGTCTTTTATCTCTGTGGTAAAGGACTCCCCTGTGTCTCTGCTTTTCTCAAGACCAGCTAGTATCCTTTTGATTGTTGCTCTAAATTCTGGATCATGGGCGCCTGGGTGACTCAGTGGGTTAAAGCCTCTGCTTTCGGCTCGGGTCATGATCTCAGGGTCCTGGGATCGAGGCCCGCATCGGGTTCCCTGCTCAGCGGGGAGCCTGCTTCCCCCTCTCTCTCTCTGCCTGCCTCTCTGCCTCCTTGTGATCTCTCTCCCTCTGTGAAATAAATAAATAAAAATAAATAAATTCTGGATCAGGCATATTACCTATATCTGTTTAATTAGATTCCTGGTTGAGACCTATCCTTGTTCTTTCTTTTGGGATGAATTCTTCTGTCTTGGCATTTTTTTCTAGGTCTCTGTCTTCTGTGTATTAGGAAAGCCTATTTTGTTTCCTGCTCCTGAGAGTGATGACTTTATAAAGAAGAGATCATATATTGCCCAGAGCCTGGTATTTCAGGAAATATCTCTGTTGTATGCTGTGTGTACTTTGGTGCTCTGTTTTGGCTGCTCTTTCCTTTACGTCAGTCCTCTGTAGAGTTTTTCCTTTCCTCTAGTGTGGAGAGTTTGGATCTTGGCTAGAGTGCAACTAGTTTAATTAGGTGTGCTCTGGTCTGCTTGTTAAAGGTGACCCGATGCTATTTCCACTAGAACTGAAGCTTTGCAGGACTCTATGGTCAGTAGATGTGTGTGTGTGTGTGAGGGGAGTTTTTCTGACTTTATGGGGAGGGGCCTGCTTCTGAGGCACACTTGCCCCAGAAAATCAGTACCTGCAGAGCATTGTGGAGCAGGGTTTGGTGTAAGTAGTTTAGGCTGCCAGTGTTGTGCTGTGCTGCTTACTGATACTAGTTTATGCTGAAGAATAGGGAGAGAAATGGTGCCAGCCAGGTCCCTTGTCCTTCAAAAGGGGAATTCATCCTCACCATTGTCTGGACAGCAATCCCAAGAGAATAAACAATCTCCTTTCCTATATCCCAGGCATCCCCAAGATCACTGCCTTCACCCTGCCTGTGTCTGGGCTGTCTGGCTGCCCAACAGTACTGTGCAACACGCTTCCCTCCCAGGCGGTCTGGCTGAAATTTAAAACTCCAAGCTTAAAATAAAAAAACAAAAACAAAACAAAAAAAAATCACCCCCAAACCCACCCAAAACCCCAAACTTACATTCCTATCTACAGCACACAAGGTTCCATTTTTCTCCATATCTTTGCCAACACCTTTTGTTTCTTGTGTTGTTGATTTGAGCCATTCTGACAGGTGTGAGGTGGTATCTCACTGTAGTTTTGATTTGCATTTCCCTGATGATGAATGATGGTGGGCATTTTTTCATGTGTCTGTTGGCCATTTGGATGTCTTTTTTTGGGGAAAAAAGTGTCTATTTATGTCTTGTACCATTTTTCATTGGATTATTTGTTTTTCGATTGTTGATTGTGTGAATTCTTTATATATTTTGGATATGTCTCTTTATTGTCTTTTTTTTTTTTTTTTTTTTTTTTTT
>LNAC01000650.1:208-41449 GCA_002007465.1 Ailurus styani | reverse complement strand
AGCCCGATGCGGGCCTCGATCCCAGGACCTGAGATCATGACCTGAGCTGAAAGCAGAGGCTTTAACCCACTGAGCCACCCAGGCGCCCAGATATGTCTCTTTATTGTCTTGCAAATATCTTCTCCCATTCTGTAGGCTTCCTTTTAGTTCTGTTTATTGTTTCTTTTGCTGTGCAGAAGCTTTTTATTTTAATGTGATCTCAATAGTTTATTTTTGCTTTTATTTCCCTTGACAAAGAAGCCATATCTAGAAAAATGTTCCTATGGCCAATGTCAGAAAAAATTTCTTCCTGTGGTTTCTTTTCTTTTTTTTGTTGTTGTTGTTTTTGTGGTTTCAGGGTCTTAGCTTTAGAACTTTCTCCACTTTGAGTTTATTTTTGTGTATGGCGTAAGGTCCTGTTTCATTCTTCTGCATGTTGCTGTCCAGTATTCCCAATACCATTTTTTGAAAGGACTGTCTTTTCCCATTGGATATTCTTTCCTGATTTTTCAAACAATTATTGACCATATAATTAGGGTTTATTTCTTGGTTTTCTATTCTGTTCCATTCATCTATGTGTTTGTTTTTGTGACACTGGTATACTGTGTTGAATACTTCAGCTTTGTAACATAATTTGAAGTTTAGAATTGTAATTCCTCCAGTTTTTTTTTTCTTTTTCAAGACTGCTTTGGCCATTTGAGATCTTTTATGGTTCCATACACATTTTAGAAATGTTTATTCTAGCTCTGTGAAAATTACTGTTAACATTAAGATAGGGATTTCATTAAATGTTTGAGTTCTATAGAAATTTAACAATATTTGTTCTTCCAACTCATGAGCATTGAATGTTTTTCCACTTTTTTCATTGTCTTGAATTTCTTTCACTAATGTTTTATAGTTTTCAGTTTTTTTCACCTACTTGGTTAAGTATATTCCTAGATATTTTATTATATTTGGTGCAAGTATAAATGGGATTGTTTTCTTGATTTCACTTTCTGTTGGTTCATTATTAGTGTGTAACAATGCAACAGATTTCTATACATTGCTTTTTTTATCCTGCAACTTTACTGAATGTAGATATCAATTCTAGTAGTATTTTGGTGAAGTCTTTAAGATTTTCCATATATAGTACCAAGTCATCTGCAAATAGTGAAAATTTTACTTCTTCCTTACCAATTTGGATGCCTTTTATTTCTTTTTGTTGTTGGATAGCTGAGGCTAGGACTTCTAGGACTATGTTGAATAAAACTGGTGAGAGTGGACAACTTTGTCTTATTCCTGACCTTATGGTAAAAGTGATTAGTTTTCCTCATTGAGTATGATGTTCACTGTGATTTTTTCATAGATGACCTTCATTATGTTGAGGTATGCTCCCTCTAGACCTACTTTGTTGAGGGTTTTTATCGTGAATGGATATTGTACTTTATCAAAAGTTTTTTCTTTGTCTATTGAAATGGTCATATAATTTTTATCCTTTCTCTTATTGATGAGAAATCTTATTTCTCTTATTGATGTATCATCTTGCTGTCCAGTTTTGCAGATATTGAACCACACTTTGCAACTTTGGAATAAATCACACTTGATCACGGTAAATGCTTTTTTTAATGTATTGTTGGATTTGATTTGGCAATATTTTGTTGAGGATTTTTGCATCTATGTTTATCAGAAATATTGCCCGTAGTGCTCTCTCTCTCTCTCTCTCTCTCTCTCTCTCTCTCTCTCTCTCTCCCTCCCTCCCTCCCTACCTCCCTCTCTTTTGGTGTCTTTATCTGGTTTTGGTATTAGGGTGATACTGGCTTCATAGAATGAATTCAGAAGTTTCCTTCCTCTCTTATTTTTTGAAATAGTTTAAGAGAAATAGGTATTAACTCTTCTTTAAATGTTTGGTAGAATTTTTTTGTGATTTTCTCTGGTCCTAGGCTTTTGTTTGTTGGGAACTTTTTGATTACTGATTCAATTTCATTGCTGGTAATTGGTCTGTTCAAACTTTGTATTTCTTTCCTGCTTTGATTTGGGTAGTTTATATGTTTCTAGGAATTTATCAGTTTCTTCTGGATTGTCTAATTTGTTGGCATATAATTTTAATAATACTGTCTTACAATTATTTGTATTTCTTATATGCTGGTTTTTGTTTCTTCCCATTGTTTAATTTGGTTCTCTCTTTTTTTTATATGATTCTGGGTAAAGTTTTATCCATTTTATTCATTTTTTCAAAGGATCAGCTCCTGGTTTCATCGACTTGTTCTACTATTACTATTTATTTTATTTTAGTTTCTATATTATTTTTTTCTACTTTAATATTTATTATTTCCTTCCTTCTGCTGGTTTGGAATTTTCTTTGTTGTTCTTTTTCTAGCTCCTTTAGGTGTAAAGTTAGGGTGTTTGAGATTTTTCTTGCTTCTCCAGTTAGGCCTGCATTGCTATAAACTTCCCTCTCAGACCACCTTCCCTGCATCCCAAAGGTTTTGAACCATTGTGTTTTTAATGTCAACTTGTTTCTGTGCAATTTTTAAATTTCTTCTTTGATTCCTTGTTTGACTTATTTGTTGTTTAGCATCATGTTATTTGTGGTCTTTCTAGATTTCTTCTTGTGGTTGACTTCTAGTTTTATGTGTTGTGTCCAGAAAATATGCATGGCATGACTGATTGCTTTCAATTTGCTGAGACTTATTTTGTGGCCTAACATGTGATCTATCCTGGAAAATGTTCCATGTGTACTTGAAAAGAATGTGTATTCTGCCATTTTAAGATGGAATATTCTGAATATATCTTTTAAATCCTTGTGGTCCAATTTATCATTCAAATTCACATTTTCCTTGTTATTTTTTTGTTAGAGGATCTGTCCATTGATGGAAGTGGGATATTAGAGTCCCCTGGTATTATTGTATTACTATTTATTAGTTACTTGAAGTTCGTTATTAACTGTTTTGTGTATTCAGGTGCCCCCATTTTGAGGCCATAATTATTACAATTATTAGATGTTCTTGTTGGATAGTGCCCTTTATTATGATATAGTGATCTCCTTTGTCTTATTTTGGAGAATATATTTACAAATGACATATATGATAAAGGGTTAGTATCCAAAATCTATAAAGAACTTATCAAACTCAACACCTCAAAACCAAATAATACAGTTAATAAATGCGCAGAAGACATGAAGAGCCATTTTTCCAAAGAAGACATACAGATGGCTAACAGGTACATAAGAGGATGCTCAACATCATTCATTATCAGGTAAATACAAATATAAACCATGATGAGATAGCATCTCATGGGGCACCTGGGTGGTTCAGTGGGTTGAAGCCTCTGTCTTCAGCTCAGGTGATGATCTCAGGGTCCTGGGATCGAGGCCCACATCGGGCTCCCTGGTCAGCAAGGAGCCAGCTTCCTCCTCTCTTTCTGCCTGCCTCTCTGCCTACTTGTAATCTCTCTCTCTGTGTCAAATAAATAAATAAAATCTTTAAAAAAAGAGAGAGAGAGCACCTCACGCCTGTCAGAATGATTAAAATTAACAATACAGGAAACAGCAGATATTGGCAAGGATTAGAGAAAAGGGGAATTCTCTTACACTATTGGTGGGAATGCAAACTGATGCAGCCACTCTGGAAAATGTTATGGAGTTTCTTCAAAAAGTTACAAGTAGAACTACCTTACAATCCAACAATTGCGCTACTAGGTATTTACCCAAAAGATACAAAAATACTAATTCAAAAGGACACATGCTCTTTAAAGTTTATAGCAGCATTACTAACAATACCTAAATGATGTAAGAAACCCAAGTGTGTGCGTGTCTGTGTGTGTCTGTGTGTGTGTGTGTGTGTGTGTGTGTGTGTAAAACTCAGCCAGAAAGAAAGATTGAAATCTTGCCATTTGCAAGGGAATGGAATGGACACAGGGTGTATTATGCTAAGCAAAATAAGTCAGCCAGAGAAAGACAAATGCCATGTTTTCACTTATATGTGGAATTTAAGAAACAAAACAGATGAATATACTGGAAGAAATTTAAAAAAGGGAGAAGCAAACTATAAGAAACTTTCAACTATAGAGAACAATCGGAGGGTTGATGGAGGAGAGGTGGGCAGAGGATGGGCTAAGTTTTTGGTGGGTATTACAGAGGGCAATTGTGTTGAGCACTGGGTGTTATATGTAGATGATGAATCATTTAATTCTACTCCTAAAACCAATATTACCCTATATGTTAACTAACTAGAATTTAAAGAAAAATCTGAAAAAAATGAAATGAGCCTCTTTTAAGCCACATATAGATGGGCCCTTTTTTTTAAATATACTCTGTCTTCTTACATTTTATGATTGGATCATTTAACCTATTTACTTCCAAGTAGTTATTGTTAGATATGTATTTATTGCCATTTTTATTTGTTTTGTGGTTGTTTTGTAGTATTTCTTTTTTTAAAGATTTTATTTATTTATTTGACAGAGAAAGAGAGATCACAAGTAGGTTGAGAGGCAGGCAGAGAGAGAGGAGGAAGCAGGCTCCCTGCCGAGCCCGGAGACTGATGCAGGCTTCAATCCCAGGACCCTGAGATCATGACCTGAGCCGAAGGCAGAGGTTTTAACCCCCTGAGCCACCCAGGCTCCCTGTTTTGTATATTTCTATGATCATTTCTTCTCTTGCTTTCTTTCATGTTTTGTTGGCTTTTTAAAGTGATATACTTGTATGCTTTTATGCTTTTTTCTTTATTCTTTCCTTATCTATTACTGATTTTTAAATTTTTTAAAATTTATTCATTTGAAAGAGGAAGTGAGAGCATGGACAGGGGGAAAGGGTCAGAGGGGGAGAAAGAGAAGCAGACTCCTGCTGAGCAGGGAGCCCAAAATGGGGCTTGATCCCAGGATCCTGGAATCATGACCTGAGCCCAAGGCAGACTGATTGAGCTACCCAGGCACCCTTCAATTACTGCTTTTTTTTTTTATTTGTGGTTATCACTAGATTTGTATATAACATCTTCTGTATATAGCAGTCTATTTTAAGTTGGTTTTCACTTAAGTTGAACCCACTCTTTATTTCTCTCCCTCTAACCAGTTCTAAGTATATGATGTCATGTTTTGCATCCTTTTATTTTGTGAGTCTCTTGACTGATTTTTACAAATGCATTTATTTCTACAGCTTTTTAGGTTTTTTTGTTTTGTTTTGTTTTGTTTTTTTACTTTTCATACTCTTATTTATGTTCCTTCTCTTCCACTCAAAGAGTCTCCTTTTACATTTGTGTAAGGCCAGTTTAGTGGTTATAAAATGGAAGCAGAGGTGCACATTGGTGGAAAAAGAATTGCTCACTGAAGAAGGTGGTTTATAGAACTACAGCAAATAATACAAAACTTCAGTTATTCTTAAAGAAGTTAGGAATAAACATCATCTCTGATATTGAAGAAGTAAATGTGTTCATGAACCAAGGAACAGTGATCCACTTTAACAACCCTAAAGCTCAGACATTCCTGGCAGTGAACACTTTTACCATTACCGGTCATATTGACGCAAATCACTGGACAGAAATGCTACCCAATATCTTAAAAAACTTGGCACAGTCTGACTAGTTTAAGAAGACTATCTGAAGCTCTGCCCAAACAATCTGGATAGAAAAGCACCACTAGTTATCAGAGAAGGTGAAAATGATGAAATTCCAAATCTTGTGGTGAATT
Organism: Ailurus styani; assembly: GCA_002007465.1. NCBI lineage: Eukaryota > Metazoa > Chordata > Mammalia > Carnivora > Ailuridae > Ailurus > Ailurus styani. The sequence continues at coordinate 35,812 of LNAC01000650.1, read as the reverse complement.
TTGATGAAGCTTCCAAAATGAAGTAAATTGAATCAACTCAAATTATGAAGAAGATGATACTTGAAGATTTTATTGGGAGCTGCTATTTTAGATTATGACTGCTTCTTAAACTTTTGTTCATTAATTTTTTCATTATTTTGTTTTATTTTTTCAGTGATCCAAGATTCATTGTTTATGCACCACACCCAGTGCTCCTTGAAATACGTGCCCTCCTTAATACCCACCACCAGGCTCACCCATCCCCCCTACCCTCCATAACCCTCAGTTCATAACCCTCATTTTGTTTCTCAGAGTCCACAGCCTCTCATGGTTAGTGTTCAAATGAACACAAATAAAATCGATATCTTTAATATTTGTAAGCCCAAGCCCCTTGGATATTGCAGCTCTTTTCAGTTTTTGCTTACACACAATTCATTCTTTGAAGTTAATTAAGCTGAAGAAACCTGGGAATAAAATTTGAAACAAAGTTTATAAATTTCTTTGCTCAGTATACAGTTTTATTTTTTATTTCATTGAAACTATTTTGACATAGAAAGGAAATTGTTTATAGAAAGTTAATCATAGCATGTAATATGGCTGGTAATCCTTGATGAAAGTTGATTAAGTATTTTAAATGACAGAATAATTTAAAAAAATGTAAAGAAAGACTGAAACCTGATGGAGAGAAAGACTAATGCTTCAGATACGCAGATCTTAAAGTTATTTATGCTATGGCTTTGGATAGTCTCACCTTAAGGTGAGGGCAGCTACTTTTGGCTATAATGTGGGGCAGTTGAACATGTAAAATGAATTTTTTAATAAACAACATAACAATAGTGAGAGTGTGCAAGTGTGTGTACATACTGGAGTGAAAGGGTGGCTGTAATGATATTGTTTTCACCTTCAAAACACCATCTCTTCCTGTTTGTCTATTAACAAACCTTACCCTCTCTGGCCTTGGGGAGACATTGACCTCGGCAAGGCCAATTATATTTCCCTCCAGTCAGCCAGTAATCGATTGCTCCAGGGAAGGGCTCATGGCCTACACTTTGGATTTTTTTTAAGAGGGAAATAAAGAGGAGGGGAAGAGAAAGGGGGAGAGAGAGAATCTTAAGCAGGCTCCATACCCAGCATGGAGCCCAATGTGGGGCTTGATCTTACAACCCGAGATCATGACCTGTGCTGAAGTCAAGAGTCGGGCACTTAACTGACTGAGCCACCCAAGCACCCCTCTTTGGATTCACATAGAACAAAGGAGAAAGAAATGTTTCCCCTGGGTTACACTGGCAGTCTGTAAACCCATTGCTAACAATAGTCACAATCCCTTGTACCAAAGTTAGTTTGTTTGGAAGAATGAAGCTAAGGCAGAGACAAGCCAAGATAAGAATTAGAGAGTGTGAGGACACAAATCACTCATTTGAAACTCCCATTACTTTTGCAGCTTGGCGACAAGACAAAATACATTTTCTTCTTTAGTTTAAGTTGTTTTGAGAATGGTTTTTGTCCCTTGTCACCAGAGGAACACTGATTAATATGTCAATATGCAAGCTAAGTTGTTTGAATCCACCCAGCTATGAGATCTAGATCAAATTCATGCCCAGACCTATCTGTTCCAAACCTGCCTCTTCCCATGTACCTTAGCAAGTCTTTATCTGGGAGAAGGACATTTCCATTCCAGCCAGAGAGGTCACCCAAGAAAGGATGGGAAAGAGAGGATCCTTAGAAAGAGACCTGGGATTTGACTTTAGGTCCATCAGCCCCAAAACCTAGGCTTTTTAATGTTGTGCCAACTCCTCTGAGACCCTCTCACAAAGCCATACATCAAGCTGAGATATTTTACAAAAGAGGTGTTCAAAGTCTTCTTAGATGAACAGATGATCCCATGTTCTCATCTGCCAATGGGAAGAGGAGAAAGATACATAGTCCTTCATTAATGTCCTGGAGAAAGATGGGCATATTACACTCTCTAAGTTGATGAAAGGGCTGAGCTCTGTGGATCAGGAAATGGGCACTAAATGGGTTTCCTTCTTTCCCACTGACCCTTCAGTTCAGGGTGTGGGAGCAACTCCTAGGGTTGGGCATGTTTTGTGGCTCAAAGAAGCTCACCTTGACTGCAGAAGGCTCCATTTCTCTTGGTTTCAGACAAGCCCTGGACTTAGCCTCCTATTCTGGGTTTGGCCATCACCTTCACAGAGGGATTAAGATGGCAGACCCTCATCTTTGGGAACTCTGACATAAGTATTTCTACTCCAGCTTTCATTTTACACCCATAGGTGGGACTGGGACTGAAGGGTCAGAGTGTGTGACACATCCGTGTTTCTCCAGGGCATTAATGAGTGACTGTGCATCTTTTTACCCTTCCTGTTGATAGTTAAGGAAATGGAGGATCATCTCTTAATCTAACAAGCCTTCTCAGAAAGACAAAAAACAAGCTTGGTCGCCACCTGGGGAAGGGGTAAAAAAACGGCCCTCATTAAAAATAATCCAGTCCTGATAGACCTGAGGAGACAAGAAAATGCAAGAAGTGAGCTGCAGTGCTGGTGAAGTATAATTCTCTTGAGATTGCTATTGTCACTTTCAATCTGCAGGTGTCTTTAGGTCTAAAATGAGTCTCTTGTAGGCCACATATAGATGGGTCTTGTTTTTTATCCATTCCATCACCTGTATCTTTTGACCGAACTGTTTAGTCCATTTACATTCAAAGATATTTGATAGATATATATTTATTTCCCTTTTATTACTTGTTTTGTGATTATTTCTGGAGATTTTCTCTGATGCTTTATTGTCTTTGTCACCTTTCTCCTCAAAGAATTCCATTTAATATATCTTGCCCAGCTGATATAATTAATAATTATAATTAATTATTATTAGTGGTTATGAACTACTTCAGTTTTCTTTTTCCTGGGAAACTATTTACCTCTCTTTCTATTCTGAAACAAGCCTTACTGGATGGACTATTCTTGGCTACAGGTTGTTTCCTTTCAGCACTTTGAATATATCATGTCAATTTTCTGCCCTGAATGCCCAATGTCTAATGTCTCCACTGAAAAATCCACTGATAGACATATGAGGTTTCCCTTATATGTAACAGTTTTCTTTTCTGTTGCTGCTTTTAAATTTTTTTCTTTATCACTACCTTTTGCCATTTTAATTGCTATGTGTCTTGGTGTGGACTTCCTTGGGTCAATGTTTTGGGGGGAATCTCTGTGCCTACTGGATCTGAATATTTGTTTCCTTCCCCAGATTAGAGACGTTTTTAGCTATTCTTTCTTCAAATACACTTTCTGCCCCCCTTTGCTCTGCCTTCTTCTGGGATCCCTATCATCTGAATGTTATTTTATTCAGTGGTGCTGCTGAGTTCCCGAAGACTAATCTCAATTTGCAGTTTTTTTCTCCTCTCATTTTTTTGGCTCAATTACTTTCCATTACTCTGTCTTCCAAGTAGTTAATGTGCTCCTCTGCTTCTTCTCACCTGTTATTTATTCCATCAAGTATATTTTTAACTTTATTTATTGCATTTTCATCTTGGATTATTTCTTTTATATCTCTTTGTTAAGGGTCTTACTGATATCCTCCATTGTTTTCTCAAGTCCAGTGAGTTTCTTTATGATCATTACTTTAAATTCTCTATCAGGCATATTATCTTCATTTCACTAAGGTCTCTGGCTATGAGTTTGTCTTGTTCTTTCATTTGGGACATACTTCTCTGTTTCTTCATTTTCTCTAACTCTCTGTCTGTTTCTGTGTGTTAGGAAAGTCATATATATTTCTTGCTTTTGAAGATAATGGTCTTATAAAGAAGAGGCATTGTAATATCCTGCAATGCAGTGTCCTTTTTCTCTAGGTCCTGGCATTTCAGGGATTGTCTCCTATATATGTCATCTATGCCCTGCTGTTCAGTCCCAGTGTCTTCTTTCAGTCCAATTGTCTTCAGAGGCTCTCTTTGCGTGTTGTGGACAGGGTTTTGTCCCTAGCTGGGTGGGGGACTTTTAAGAAATTGTGTTCTGGTTTGCTTGGAAATGAAACCTGCCACTGCCACAGCCACCAAAACTGAGGACCTGCAAAATGTGCAGGTCAGGAGATGAGGTACTGGTAGGACATGTGCAGGTCTTCTATGGGAAGGGGTCTGAAGCACAGGGACTGAGGCAAGTGTGACTGGGAATGGTGGAGCCTCCAAAGTGTCGGGCTTGGTGTAAGCAAGTTAAGTAGCACCGTGTCAACACTGCAGTGGTTCCTGCAGGTGGTTTTGTGTTTATGGTGAGGAGTAGGGGGAGGAAATTTCATCTGCCTCTTTAAGGGTAGGGACTCGACTTGCTAATGTCCCAGTGCTACCCCAGAGCAAAACCAAGTTTTAAAATTCCATGCTTTAATCCCTATTGGTTGTAAGAACTCGTGAAATTCAGCCCATCTTCCTTTCAAAGCAAATGTTATGGGTATTTGTCTAACTTGTGTGGGCTCCCTGATGTGAAAGTTTGTTTTTCACCCTTCTCTGCACTACCATCTCCCTCCCCATGATTTTGTCTATTTAGTTACCAAGGCATGCCTCCTCCCTTCCTCCCTTCTTTAATGTGGGCTCCTCTCTACCTTTGTTTGTGGAGTTTGTCCTGCCAGTCTTCAGATCACTTTCTGGTTTATTTAAACTGATCTGTGTGTTATCTGGTAGTATCCATGGGATGAGGTGATCTTAAGGTCCTTCTACTCTACCATATTCTCAGACTGCAACATTGCTACTTTCTAATGGAAACAAACTGGTTTAAGAACTTAAGCCTTATATCTCCAAGAAATAATTGCAATTCTCTAGCTACCTCTATTGCATGGAACTACCCTTGGGGATTATCAAAGTTATTAATGTCTTTCTTTTCTTTTCTTTTCTTTTCTTTTCTCTTTTTTTTTTTTGAGAGAGAGAGAGCATGTGAAAACAGGGTGGGGAGGGCAGAGGGGGAAAGAGAGAAAGAAACCAAAGCAGGCTCCACACTCAGCAATGAGTCCAGGGTGGGGTTTGATCCCACAATGCTGAGATTATGACTCAAGCTGAAATCAAGAGTTAGATACCCAACCCACTGAATCATCCAGGTACTCCTACTAGTAATCTATTTATAACAGTGATTCTAATATTTATGAACCCATGGAATTTTCACTTTTCAAATGACTGTGACAAAAGGGGGAAAAATTAACCACACTGACAACCAGTTCACCATTAAATTGTTATTGAGGGTCATTAGTCAAAGAGCTAACACTACAGGAGGTTTGATACTTTCCAAAGGCAATTCTCAAGCAACTCTAGATGGATCAGGCACTTTAACCTGTAAGAAACAGATTTCTCAGAAAATGAAAATATTTTGGCCAATAATCATTTAAATTTTAAACTATTTTCTTAGATTTTATTTTTGCATTTATCTTGAGTATGGGACGTCTCTAATAGAAATGTGTTTCTTCACAGTAGAAACTAATACTAAAAAATATATACCTCTCACATAACAATTTTTAAAATCTTATTATTTTTTTCTGTATGTATCTCAAGGTGTCAGCCTCCTATGATTCTAATCACAGGTGCTTGGAACAAAAGATAACATGGCTTGGTGCTACTGTAGGATGGCATCCAAAATGTTTTGTCCACACTCTTACTGGCAGTAGTTTTCATAGGCAGACAGCCTGCCCTCTGGCCTTTGTCTTAATAACCAAACATATAGCTACCAGGTTTTTTTCTCTTCTCCAAGAACAGTTTCATTATTCTAAATCAAAGATAGAATTTTCAAATACAAAATTATTCACACTTCAGTCTACCTTGTAGCCTGAGGCAGCCATCAACAGGAAGGAGAAGGGGGGGAAAGAACATCAAGCCTGAGAAAGGTAAGGAAAACTGGAGAAAAGCCAAATGTGGAAAGTCAGGACCAAGAAATAGTAGGTGAGCTGGTAGAACAAACTGTGGAATTACTTTGGCAAATAGTAATAGCAAAAGTCAATTTTTAGCCTATAAATAATTTAGTGAACAGAAGGGGTAGTGATAAAGACAGGAGGAGGAGGAGGGAGGAGAAAGATCCTCCCAGAGAGGATTAAAGTTGTCAGTGAAGTGCATTTTAGGAAATGTAAGTTACTGAAGAATGTTTCATCAATTCATGCTAAAGATTCTTGTGACATCCTTATCTATTTATTTAATTATTAATCCTATGCTTTAGGTAATTCATATTTATCTACAGGTCTCATGGAAACACCATATTGCTTTTTAAGTTTTTATCTCTTTAAATCACACATGATTTACAAATATTACCTTCTTTACTCTTCTGTTTCACAACTTGGGGAATATGGGGTTTTATGGGGTTTTTGTTTGTTTTGTTTTTGTTTTTGTTATTTTGGCTGTTTTCTAAGAACAGCCTTAAACTCTTGGTATACTCTCAGCTTCTGATGTTTTATACTCTTCAATATATACTGCTATTGTGGTGGTTCTTCCAACATTACAATGCACTTAAAAAGTAAAAGTGGATATTTTGGGGCTTTGACTCACAACAAGAGTATTTTTCTTAATCTTTTATACTTTACATGTCAATGGGTACTTTTGCTTTTTTTTTAAAGATTTTATTTATTTATTTGACACACAGAGAGAGATTACAAGTAGGCAGAGAGGCAGGCAGAGAGGAGAGAGGAGGAAGCAGGCTCCCTGCTGAGCAGAGAGCCCAATGCAGGCCTCGATCCCAGGACCCTGAGATCATGACCTGAGCCAAAGGCAGAGGCTTTAACCCACTGAGCCACCCAGGCGCCCCAATGGGTACTTTTGAAGGGCTGATGGGAGGTAAGAGAGAAGAAAGTCCTGAGAAAGAAAGCTTTTGGGTTATAATGGACAAGAAGTATGGAAGTCAGAAAGATCAGCATGGTACTACCTTTATTCTACCTTCCACTAGTGTATGAAATGGCCCCTAGCACCATCATGGGGGAAAATACCAGCTTTTCTAACAAGGTTCTTTAGAAGGAAAATGTCAATAGATTGAATAATAGGGAAAACACTTATATAAACATAATGTATTATCTCTTAGTATTGTTTCCAGGTTCAGATGCTTATATTCTATGAGTCTGTTGATACAAGGGCTAGTAGAAAGGGTATGAGGAAGGGAGGCTAATTTTTCTGGAAAACAAGAACATATGCAGCAGTTTGAAACATGTAACTGCTTTTGAAATATTGGCAAGACCACACTTACAGGGGCTTCAATTGAACTGATTTGGATGGAACAGTTATACAAGAACAACCAAAATAAGAATGCTATCAACAAGTGGAAGAAAATATCACTTTGCTCATGAACAGAAAAAAATGCATTTTTATTTATTTCTGATATTTCAGCAATCCCTGAGATAGAACATGTTAATTGACAATGGCCTTTATGTACAAAAAGACTCTCTGTGATATACTTTTTCCTCACCAAATCATAACCAAAAAGTCCATTGCCAACCAAGTCATAGCAGATAGCTGTCTTAGTTCAGCATGTATAATGCCTGGATTATCCTTTAAAAAGTAGAATGAAGATTTATTGGCTGTGGCAGATCTTGTTTGCTAATGAGGGTCAGAAAGAGAGGAGATTTGCAGTTAATTTTCATAAAAATATTTTTTACAGAAAAGTATATGATTTTTGAAAAAAACAAAGAAATATAAACAGTTAAAAGTATATTCTCCTTTCCTCTCATTCATACTCTAAAGAAATGAACATCAGTAACATTTTACTGTGTATTCTTTTGCGTTTTGGGGTACATACAAGTACATCTATATTTATGTACACATAAGCATCATATATATCAAATGTTTTATGTATTTTCATATTAAAATGATTTATATTTATATATTTTATATATTATATGTGATATATTAAATATATTTTATATATTCATATATATTTCGGTGTTTCCTCTTACAAAAATTGAATCAGATTCTAAACCTCGTGTGCAAATTGCTTTTTTCAGTCACTATACCAAAGATTAACATCTATATAAGGACATACAAATATCTCACATTCTTTGTGATGGATGCAAAGCATTATAATTCATGTATACTATAATTTATTCACTCTCTTGATATGAACATTTTGGTTGTTTCCAGTCTGTTACCATTAAAAATAATGTTGCAATGAATGTCCTTTGCTGTATGTCTTTGCATAGTTATGCAATAATTTGGTATAATAGATGCTTTGTATTATTTGCTATGTAGATCAGGTATCATTTGATATGATTAAAATAGTTAACAAATATGTAAGATATGAAGCCCAGTGACAAACTAAATAACCTTGAATTTACCACTCCACTTTATGAAATAAGGCATTATGATTCCTTTGTATCCCCTTGTGTGCTCCTTTCCTATCCCTATTCTATTCTCCTGTCTCCACTGCCTACAATCCACTAAGAGTTTGTTGAATTTTTGTGTTCTGTTTTTTTTAAGATTTTATTTATTTATTTGACAGGGAGAGAGAACACAAGCAAGGGGAGTGGGAGAGGGAAAAGCAGGCTTGCCACAGAGCAGGAAGCCCAACGTGGGGCTTGATCTCAGGACTCTGGGATCATGACCTGAGCCAAAGGCAGCTGCTTAACGACTGAGCCACACAGGCACCCTGTGTTCTGTTTTCTGAGTAGGTTTTCTCTTACTTCTGAATGCAATAATGATATAGTTCGTTTTCATATTTTTGAGATTTATAAATATTTATCTTGTGCAGCCTGTCACTTGCTTTTTTTCATCAATATTATATTAAGAGTTTATCTACATTGTTGTGTGTAGCTATGATTCATTCATTTTCATTTTCAAACATTCCAAATTGTAACTGTCCTACAATTTATTAATCCATTCTCTTGTATTGCTGGAACATATAATATATGTATATTCAAATTTTTAAGAGACTGCAATTGTTTTCCAAAATGATTGTAGAATTTCAAGCTTTCAAAAGTAGAGCATTAGAATCTGAGTCTTATTGTTGTTCCACATTTGGTAGCATCACAAGTTTTAATTTTAACAGATTTCTTAATTTCTGCTATTTTTTAGTGTGTCTCATTATGCTAGTAATTTGAATCTCTGCTTCCTAATGAGATTATTTTTAAAAATATTTTCATGGTACTTTTGTTTTTCCTATTTTATGAAATTAGTTATTCATGTGTCTGACCAGTTTTATATTCAGCTCTTTGTATTTTGCTTATCGATTTATGAGAGTTCTTTATATAGTCTAGATACTATCTTTTCCATTTTACGTATTTCAAGTATCTTTTCCCAATTTTTAGTTTGTCTACTCACTTTCTTTATTGTGTATTTTCGTAAAAAGACACCTTTTGTTTGATGTAATTAAATTAATCTCATATTTTGTGGTAAACATTTTAGTGCTTTGTGTGTCTTTTTAAAAAATCCTTCCTTCCTGGGCACCTGGATGGCTCAGTGGGTTAAAGCCTCTGCCTTCTGCTCAGGTCATGATCCCAGGGTCCTGGTATTTAGCCCTGCATCTGGCTCCCTGCTCAGCGGGGAGCCTGCTTCCTCCTCTCTCTCTGCCTGCCTCTATGCCTACTTGTAATCTCCCTCTCTCTCTCTGTCAAATAAATAAACAAAATCTTTAAAAAAATCCTTCCTTCCTTTGAGGCCATAATGTTATTTTTTTGTTACGTTTCTAGGTTTTGCCGTTTACTTTTCACCCATAATCAATCAGAAATTGATTTTGGTGTTCGTGATATAAGGACACAATATTTTTCTCTTTTAAATATAATTAGTTGTCTTAAGACAACTTATGGGGGTGCCTGGGTGTCTCAGTGGGTTAAAGCCTCTGCCTTCTGCTCAGGTCATGATCTCAGAGTCCTGGGATCAAGGCCCGCATAGCATCCGGCTCTCTGCTCAGCAGGGACTCTGCTTCCTCCTCTTTCTGCCTGCCTCTCTGCCCACTTGTAATCTCTCTCTCTCTCTCTGTCAAATAAATAAATAAAATCTTAAAAAAAAGAGACAACTTATGGAATAGTCTGTCTTTTCCTGACTGATCTGTTATGACACCTCAGTCATATATTATTTACATATATGCCACAGCATGGCGAAGGGTATATTTTAAAGATGGCTACCTGAATATAGCCCACTTAACCCATTCTTCTTAGAATGTGACATGGACACTTAGAGTGTTGAAGTCTATTTGTTTTTCTCCCTTTGCATGTAGCCACATCAATGACTACAGTAGAAGTCAACACTGGTTGAATTCTGAGGCTAGAACATAAAAGATGATGCAGCTTCCTTCCGCCTGGCTTTCTAAGAATGTGTGCCTTTTGAGCCTTAAGATGCCATAGAATACATCTTAACCAAGGAGGTGAAAGATCTGTACTCTGAAAACTATAAAACATTGATGAAAAAAATTGAAAATAACAGGGTACCTGGGTGGCTCAGTTGGTTAAGTGACTGCCTTCAGCTCAGATCATGATCCTGGGGTACTGGGATCCAGCCTCACATCAGGCTTCCTGCTCAGCAGGGAGTCTGTTCCTCCCTCTCCCTCTACCCCTCCCCCTGGCTTGTGCTCTCTCTCACTTTCCCTCTCAGATAAATAAATAAAATCTTAAAGAAAAAAAGAAACTGAAGATAACATAATAAATAGAAAGATATCCCATGCTTATGGATTAAAAGAACAAATATTGTTAAAATATCCATATAATCCAAAAAAATCTACAGATTTAATGCAATCCCTATCAAAATAGCAACAGCATTTTTCACAGAACTAGAACAAAAAATCCTAAAATTCGTATGGAACCACAAAAGACCACGAATAGCCAAAGCAATCTGAGGGAAAAATTTAAAAAAAAAAGGAACAAATCTGGAGGTATCACAATCCCAGATTTTAAGATCTACTACAAAGCTGTAGTAATCAAAACAGCATGGTATTACCACAAAAAGAGACACATAGGACAGATTAGAGTCTAGAAGTAAACCTACACATTTATGGTCAATTAAGCTATGACAAAGAGACAAGAATATACAATGCGAAAAAGACAGTCTATTCAACAAATGGTATTGGGAAAACTGGACAGCTACATGAAAAAAATGAAATGGGACTGTTTTCTTATACCATATGCAAAAATAAACTCTAAATGGATTAAAGACCTAAATGTGAGACATGAAACCATAAAAATCATAAGAGATAGCACATTCAGTAATTTCTCAGACATCAGACATAGCAGCATTTTTATAGATATGCCTCCCGAAGCAAGAGAAATTTAAAAAAAAATGTTGGGGCTACATAAAAATAAAAGACTTCTGCCCAGCTACAGAAAAATAAAGGCAGCCTACTGAATGGAAGATATTTGCAAATGGTATATCCAATAAGGGGTTAATATCCAATATATATAAAGAACTTATACACCTTAGCACCAAGTAATAATAACAATAATAATAATAATTCAATTAAAAATGGGCAGAAGACCTGAGTTGACATTTTTCTAAAGAGGACCAACAAATGGCCAACAGACACCTGAAAAGATGCTTAACACCATTAATCATCAGGGAAATGCAAATTTAAGCCACCATGAGAAATCACTTTACTGATTTACTGTTAGAATATCTAAAATCAAAAAGAGAAGGGATCACAAGTGGTGAGGATATGGAGAAAAAGGGACCCTCATGCACTATTGGTGGCAATGTAAACATGTGCAGCCACTGTGGAAAATAGTATGGAGTTTCCTCAAAAAATTAAAAATAGGGCGCCTGGGTGGCTCAGTGGGTTAAAGCCGCTGCCTTCGGCTCAGGTCATGATCCCAGGGTCCTGGGATCGAGGCCCACATCGGGCTCTGTGCTCAGCAGGGAGCCTGCTTCCTCCTCTCTCCTCTCTCTCTGCCTGCCTCTCTGCCTACTTGTAATCTCTCTCTCTGTGTCAAATGAATAAAAAAAAAAAAAATTAAAAATAGAATTTACACAAGATTCAGTAATTACATCACTGAGTAGTTACCCAAAGTAAATGAAAACACTAATTTGAAAAGTTATATGCACTCTTTTGTTGATTGCAGCATTATTTACACTAGCCAACTTATGGAATCATACCAAGTGTGCATCAATATATGAATGATAGATAAAGATGTGATATATGTGTATATATATATATGTATATATATATGTATATGTATATATATAAATGATGATAAAATATTACTCAGTCATAAAAAATAATGAAATCTTGCCATTTGCAATAACATGAATGAACCTAGAAGGTATAATGTTAAGTGAAATGCAAAGAGAAATGCTAAGTATAATGCTAAGAGAAAGACAAATACTATAATGTCACTCATATGTGAAACTTAAGAAAGAAAATAAAGGGAAAAAAAAAAGAGAGACAAGGAAACCCAGATAAAAATATAGAACAAACTGATAGTTGCCAGAGGGGAAGGGGGTGGGGGATGGGTAAAATAGGTGAAGGGGATTAAGAGTACATTTGTTTTGATAAGCACTGAGAAATGTAAAGAATTGTTGAATCATTATATTGTACACCTGAAATTAATATAACACTGTATGTTAATTTTACTTGAACAAGAAAAAAAGCCATCATGCAATAATTATGGCTATGCTGAAGCCACCATGTAGAAAAAAAAGTGTGAAAATAGAAATATCCAAAGTATCCAAAATATTTTCATCCCCCAGCTGTGTGAGTATTCCCAATCCAAGCACCAAAGCCCTTGAGATGGCCCCTGCTCTCACTACCATCTGACTGCAACCTAATGAGACCTGGAGCTAGAACCTCCCAGATAATCACCCTAAATTCCTGACTCACAGAAACTGTCACAGTTAATAAATGAGTGTTACTGATTCAAGCCACTAAGCTTTGGGATGATTTGTTACACAGTTTTATATAGATGGAACACCAAGTCTTTTTTTTTAAATTTCTGTTTATTGGTTAGCCTGTTTATTAACTAAAATCTACGATTCATTTTTTTTTAATTTGTAAAATGGAGAAGAGGAATACTATCCTCATCAGGTTGTGAAGATTAGAAGGGTTAATTTTTATCTGTACCCAGCCCATAGTAAGTGTTATATATGTATTATGTATCACTACTTGTACTGCTACTTATAATAATGATTAAAATGATCATTATTTCTGAGCCAATAACATATTGTCATAATTTCCATGTGATTATAATAATTCATGGCATCCAGTGAGGTAATTTCCTCCAACTTTTTCTTCTCAGATTTCTCTTGACTATTCTTGGGTTTATGTTCTTTCACATAAATTTTGGAATTGCCTGTAAATTTCCTCAAAATAGTATCTTAGAATTTTAACTGCAGTTGCATCGACTCTATTATTCAATTTGGAAATTATTAATATCTTTAAGATTTTGAATCTTCCTGGAATTGTAAATTGAGCAAAATAATATTTCAAGAATGGGGTCAGAAAACATTTTCTTACTGTAAAAGTCCAGATAGGTAGTTAATATTTTAAACTCTCAGGACTATACAGTCTGGCATTTACGTATTGCAACTACTCAAAAGCAACCAGATACAGTATATAAATGAATGTACATGGTTGGCCACATTTGGCCCACAGGCCATAGTTTGCTCACCTCTGTTCAAGAAGAGACTGAAATAATCTTCCTAGGTACTTTGATAGGATAGTAAACTTCTATACACAAAATAGATTTCTTTTTGAGCTATCTTTTTATTCCATTTGTCTATTTGTGCATTTACTGTTTAATATATTAATTATATTATTTATTTTAAAAAAGGAAAATTTTCATTTTATTGTTTTATTTTTATTTCAAGTCTACCCACTCACATTCTGTAATTTCTTATTGATTACTCATGTCATACTTCCACATTTTATTCATTATAGTGTTTCATTTCATGGCAGTTTTCATATCCTGCATTTGATAATTTTATATTCTAGAACTTCTCTGGGTCTAAATCTGTTGGAATTTTTTTTGGTGTTTATCTCTGCTGATTCTAGCTCGCAATAGTTCATTTTGTTATGTACTTTGTGATATTCATTTATGAGCTTTGTTTCCTTCATCTTTGTATATTTTTTTAAAGATTTTTTATTTATTTATTTGACAGAGAGATCACAAGTAGTCAGAGAGGCAGGCAGAGAGAGAGGAGGAAGCAGGCTCCCTGCTGAGCAGAGAGCCCGATGCGAGCCTCGATCCGATCCGAGGACACTGAGATCATGACCTGAGCCGAAGGCAGAGGCTTTAACCCACTGAGCCACCCAGGCACCCCATCTTTGTATATTTTGAATGCATTCTTCCAAAGAGGAATTATGCTTGTTTTTTGTGAGAGCCATGGAGTATTATTGACCTGGAACATTTCTATTTTCATCATCCATCCAGGCATCTCCACTTCATCCAAAAGTCTCAGGTTCCAACATGCCCCTTTCTACCTGCAGTATGGTTTTCAGCATTTGTCATTAGGGTAACCATGTCTTTTTATGTATTTTCTGCTCATCTCTTTCTTTTCAGCTCACTTTTTTTTCAATCTTTTGAAGAGTTCCCTTAGTTTACATGTCCCAAGCAATGCAAAAAATATTATACTATATGCAGGATTTAGTTTTTTCTCCATTAAGAACACATCCTTAAAAAATTCAATTTGCCATATTGCCAAAAGTGATAGTGTCTGATAGATTCTTTAAAGTAAAAAGTTATAAAGAAAATAAAAGATATGTCTTTTTGTTACATATTGCCAATTGCCCTCTGTAAATGTTTAATCAATTTGTGCTCCCAGAAACAGTGCATGAGAGTAACCACTATATCTCCTACCATTGTCAACAGTGGATATTTCTAGTCTTTCTATTTTCCTCTCAGATATAATTATATGTGGCTTGTTACCATAAAAAAGAGAGAAATTAAGATACATAGAAACAGGATACATACATAGTTTCACTCATTATCTGAAGGTCGCTTAACTAGGATTCAGTAATCCTCCACTGTGAAGTGACCAGGTTTCTAGATCTGCTCATGTTCTGCTGTGAATAAGTGAAGACACTCAAGGCTTTCTTAATCATTTTGAGATAAAATGATAGTTATTATTTTGCCTGGACAAACAACAGTATAACAAAGTAAAAATCATGCTTACTCCCTAAGTATAGTTGCATTCTCCCTTTGGAAATGTGACCTCGAAGAAATTGTAGCTGTTAAATCTTAATTCCCATATTTGAGGGACAATGGGGAAAAATATATTCTGTTTCACACCCTGAATCCATAAATGTACTCTAAGGTCTTTAGAAAGTGTAAAAGAAGTGTATCATTAGAAAGAAATTTTAATGTATGTTCAGAGATCTTAGGGATAAAAGCTTATTAAAATAAATCATCTATTGCCAGAATATTTTCAGTTCTGTCAATTTGAGCAACTGACCCAATACAATCATTTCCCCTAACTGGCACAGAACTAACCTGGTGCAGTGGGAAAAATGTAGAAAAAGATTATAAATAAAATCTGATTGCTATATTCCTCTAAGGACCCCAGGCCCTATATTCCATTATAGAGAGAGTCTAAGTGCACAGATATTCTGACATGAGGTTTGTAATTTAAATGAAACTTATTAAGGAGGCTGACGGATATCCCAGCATATACCTGAAATTCCTTTCAACAAGTGGGCCCTCCAAACCACTTTCATGCTGAGGCATTATATCAAGAGGGAAAAAGAAATCCTTCCCAACAACCAATCAGAGTGATTTAGTATTTGAAAGGTAACATGAACTGACATTCCCATTAGAATAAGAGTGTTTTAGAATGTCGGGGAGACCACAATGTGGTCATTAATATTGCAATAAGTCCAATTATATTTCTTAGCTTGAAAAGTCATCTTCTAAAATAATAGTATTTAGAGTCTTCCTCAAAACTGTGCAATTCAAATAAGTAGGCATTGCTTTTAATTTGATTGACCAAAATTTAAATTCATACACATTCCCGGAGTCCATGCATTACTTTTTATCTGAGCAAAATTTAAAAGTATATTTTTATAATTTGTTAATATTTTAAAAATATGATATCCTAAAGAATAAGTCTTAACACATACATTAATGTTAGTCCAAATGTATATAAGCTTAAAAATAGAACTCAGCCATTTATCCATCTTTTTTGGCATTGATCAAGTCTCACTCACTCTACCCCGTAACCTGGGACTATATAATTTGGTTGTCCTTGGTCATCTTGCAACAGAATATAAAGGCAATGATTTTCAGTTTTAGATAAGGTAAAAAAATGGCAACACTCTGACATAGGTAAGACAGTTTGGTCTGTCTTGAATACTGTCCTGAATATTGGACCTTCACGTTATTTTGCAGCATTAGAGATGACTACAAAATCAGAGGTAAAGGAGCCAGAGTCAGAGCAGCAGGTAGTAAATAAAGGAGCTCTGATAAGGTGGCCTTCCTGTACTGGCTAGAGCTCAGAAAGCTGACCCCATGCCAAAAAGAGGTAGTGAAATTTATTTCTATAGAGGCAAAGAAAAATGATTTTCTCTTTACTTCTGAACAAAACAAATAAATAAGGTGAATTTCACATCAAAAAGAGATGCTGTAGCAATATACAAGATGGCTTGGAAGGAAGCAGAGATCAGATTAATATATGGGCATCACATCTTGAGAACAAGGTTTAATTCCAGGTGTTGTCACAAGTGAAATGAGTATGAGGGTCTCTACTGAGCAGTAATGCATGACAAACCAAACTGCCGCACTCCTTGGCAGAAAAAAAAATCAAGAATGTTCTATCTAGAACAAAGTTGATACTATTTGATAGAAAATAACTTAGTTCAATTCCTTTAATTATCTGGGGAGGAAAATATTTACAGATAGTGAGCACTGTTGATTGCAAGATATAGGAAAAATTGTTCTCCATCTCATTGCTCTATTTGGTTAATCAGAAGGGAGTTTCAAGCACCAGAAATATTAATCTTTCACATTTTTATTATCAGAAGTAATATTAGTGTATCATTAATCCATGTGTCCTCTCCAAAACAGTTATCTGTTCACTAGGAGAAAATTGTCCCAAGGGTATATTTTGTCATTAAGATATCACTATGCGACTCACCTGAGCTTGAGGGGCCCAAATGATTGATTTTAAGGCTCATGTAGGAAATCTCAAATGTAATGTAGTATATTTTTGAAGTATGTTTCTGGTTACCAATTTCATAATTACAATTTCAACAAATTTCTCTGTGCTATCACTTCACAGCTATGTATCCCCTAAAAATAATGTCATAATGTTTCTCATTATTGCCTTTCCTATACATTGACTGAATAATTTACTAGATAAAGCATTGTTCAACACGTCCAACAATTACAGTTCCAATCCCTCTCTATATATTACTCCAATATGCTATGTGATTTTTAGAGTCATTGTATTCTTGTATCAGTATCATCATTTGAGGCTACACATTAAATCACAGTGACAAAATCCTGCAAAGGTTTAGGGATCAAACACATTTCCTGTTTTAACACCAATATTTGCAAGGCCTTGTGATTCAAGTCTTGTACTAATACCAAAGCCTCTCTGACCAGCCATTTCATCCCAGAACACATGAAACATATCTGTTTGTTCACTGATCCATCATAACCATGACATGTAGATCTGCAAAAAAATACTAAAAGTTCTGTTAAAATTATTTTCTCTTGCCAACTCTCTATATTCTGGAAATAAGTCTGTATATGTTAAACTTTATTTAAAAAATATAGTGTGCAATACTGGACATTGACTGGGTAATTAAATTTTATTTTATTTTTCCTTTTATTTAATTTTTTATTTAACAATATTTAAATTTAATTAATTAAAATATGGTGTATTCCTAGTTTCAGGGGTAGAGTTCAGTGACTCATCTATCATATAATACCCAGTGTACATTATATCACATGTTCTCCTTAATGTCCATCACCCAGTTATACCATCCCCCAACCATCCTCCCCTCCAGGAACCCTGTTTGTTTCCTATGATTAAGTCTCTTATGGTTTGTCTCACTGTCTGATTTTCTCTTGTTTTATTTTTCCCTCCCTTCCCCTATGATCCCATTTTGTTTCTTAAATTCCACATTTCTGATTGACTGATTTTGTTTAGCAAAATACCCTCTAGTTCCATCCATGTTGTTGCAAAGGGCAAGACTTAATTTTTTTGATGGCTGTACTTCATTTTGTATCCACATCTTCTTTATCCATTCATCTGACAATGGACATCTAGGCTCTTTCCCTAGTTTGGCTATTGTGGACATAACTACTATAAACATTGGGGTGCAGGTGTCCCATTGGATCAGTACATTTGTATCATTGGGATAAATACCTAGTAATGCAATTGCTGGGTTGTAGGGTAGTTCTATTTTCAACTTTTAGAGGAAACTCCATATTGTTCTCCAGAGTGGCTACACCAGCTTACATTCCCACCAAAAGTGTAGGAAGGTTCCCTTTTCTCCGCATATCCACCAACACCTGTCATTTCCTGACTGGTGAATTTTAGCCATTCTGACTGATGTGAGGTGGTATTTCACTGTGGTTTTGATTTGTATTTCCCTGATGCCAAGTGATGTTGAAAACTTTTTCATGTGTCTGTTGCCCACTTGGATGTCTTCTTTGAAGAAATATCTGTTCATGTCTTCTGCCCATTTCGTGATTGGCTTATTTGTTCTTTGGGTATTGACTTTGATAAGTGCTTTATAGATTTTGGATATTAGCCCTTTATCTGATAAGACATTTGCAAATATCTTCTCCCATTCTGTCAGTTGTCTTTTGGTTTTGTCGACTGTTTCCTTTGCTATGCAAAAGCTTTTTATCTTGATGAAATCCCAATAATTTATTTTTGCCTTTGTTTCCCTTGCCTTTGGAGATGTGTCTAGCAAGAAGTAGCTACAGCTGAGGTCATGGAGATTGCTGCCTGTGTTCTCCACTAGGATTTTGATGGATTCCTGTCTCACATTCAGGTCTTTCATACATTTTGAATTTATTTTTGTGTATGATGTAAGGAAATGGTCCAGTTTCATTCTTCTGCATGTGGCTGTCCAATTTTCCCAACATCATTTTTAAAGGGATTGTCTTTTTTTCCACTGGACACTTTTTCCTGCTTTGTCAAAGATTATTTGACCAGAGAGTTGAGGGTCCATTTCTGGGTTCTGTATTCTGTTCCATTGTTGTATGTGTCTGTTTTTGTGCCAGTTCTATATTGTCTTGATGATTACAGCTTTTTAATAGAACTTGAAGTCCGGAATTGTGATGCCACCAGCTTTGGTTTTCTTGTGCAACATTCTTCTGGCTATTCAGGGTCTTTACTGCTTCCATACAAATTTTAGGATTATTTGTTATAGGTCTGTGAAAAAAGTTGATGGTATTTTGATAGGGATTGCATTGAATGTATAGATTGCCCTAGGTGACACATACTTTAAAAAAATTGCAGATTTTATTTATTTATTTATTTAAGAAAGAAAGCATGAGCAAGAGACACCATGCAACCTGGGGTGA
Organism: Ailurus styani; assembly: GCA_002007465.1. Taxonomy (NCBI): domain Eukaryota; kingdom Metazoa; phylum Chordata; class Mammalia; order Carnivora; family Ailuridae; genus Ailurus; species Ailurus styani. The sequence continues at coordinate 16,438 of LNAC01000650.1, read as the reverse complement.
AGGGAGAGGCAGAAGAGGAAGCAAACTCCCTGCTGAGCAGGGAGCCCAATGTGGGACTTGATTCCAGGACCATGGGATCATGACCTGAGCCAAAAGCAGATACTTATCTGACTAAGCCACCCAGGTGCCCCAGCATAGACATTTTAACAATATTTGTTCTTCTAACCCATGAGCATGGAACATTTTTCTGTTTCTTTTTGTCTTCTTCAATTTCCTTCATGAGTGTTCCATAGTTTCTGAGTACAGATTCTTTGCCTCTTTGGTTAGTTGTATTCCTAGGTATCCTACAGTTTTTGGTGCAATTATAAATGAGATGGACTCAGTTTCTCTTTCTTTTGTCTCAATGTTAGTATATAAAAATGTAACTGACATCTATTCATTGATTTTACATCCTGCCACTTTCTTGAATTCCTGTATCAGTTTTGGCAGTTTTGGGGTGGAATCTTTTGGGGTTTCCACATAGAGTATCATGTCATCTATAAAGTGAGAGAGTTTGACTTCTTTCCTGACTTGATGTCTTTATTTGTTTTTGTTGTCTGCAGAGACTAGGACTTCTAGTACCATGCTGAACAACAGTGATGAGGGTAGACATCTCTGTCATGTTCCTGACCTTAAGGAAAAGCTCTCATTTTTTCCCCATTGATCATGATATTTGCTATGGGCTTTTTGTATATGGCTTTTATGATATATTCTTAAAATGTTTTATTTATTTATTTGAGAGATAGTGTGAGCAAAAAAGAGAGAGAGGGAAGGAGCTGGAGGAGCAGCAGTGGAAGAGGGAGAAGCAGACTGCCCACTGAGCAAGGAGCCTGACATGTGGCTGGATCCCAGGACTCTGGGATCATAACCTGAACTGAAGGCAGACACTTAACTGACCGAGCCACCCACGTGCCCCTACTTTTATGATTTTGAGGTATGTTCCCTCTATCACAGTGTGCTGTGAAGAGTTTTAATCAAGAAAGTAACACTAGGGCACCTGGGTGGCTCAGTGGGTTAAAGCCTCTGCCTTCAGCTCAGGTCATGATCTCAGGGTCCTGGGATCGAGGACCACATCGGGCTCTCTGCTCAGCAGGGAGCCTGCTTCCTCCTCTCTCCTCTTTCTCTGCCTGCCTCTCTGCCTGCCTCTCTGCTTACTTGTGATCTCTCTCTCTCTGTCAAATAAATAAATAAATTCTTAAAAAAAAGTAACGCTATACTTTGTCACATGAGTTTTCTGCATGTACTGAAGGTATCATATCTTGCCCTTTCTTTTAATAATCTAGTGTACCACATTGATTTGTGGATGTTGAACCAACCTTGTAGCCCAGGAATAAATCCCACTTGGTCGTGGTGAATAATCCTTGTAATGTACTGTTTTTTTTTAAGATTTTATTTATTTATTTGACACAGAGAGAGAGAGAGATTGCAAGTAGGCACAGAGGCAGGCAGAGAGGAGGAAGCAGGCTTCCTGCTCAGTAGGGAACTGATGTGCGTTTGATCCCAGGACCATGAGATCATGACCTGAGCTGAAGGCAGAGGCTTTAACCCACTGAGCTACCCAGGCACCCCTATGTTCTGTTGGATTCTATTGGCTAGTATCTTGGTGAGAACTTTTGCATCCATGTTCATCAGGGATATTGGTCTGTAACTCTCCTTTTTGGTGAGGTCTTTCTCTGGTTTGGGAATCAAGGTAATGTGTGCATAGGAAGAGTTTGGGAGTTTTCATTCTATTTCTGTTTTTCTGAAACAGCTTCAGAAGAATAAGTATTAATTCTTCTTTAAATGTTTGGTAGAATTCCACTGGGATGCCATCTGGCACTGGACTCTTGTTTGTTGGGAGACTTTTGATTACTGTTTTAGTTTCCTTGCTGGTTATAAGTCTGTTTAGGTTTTCTATCCCTTTCTGTTTCAGTTTTGGTAGTTTATACATCTCTAGGAATGCATTAATTTCTTCCAGATTGCCTAATTTGTTGGCATATAATTGCTCATAATATGTTCTTATAATTGCTTGTAATTCTTCAGTGTTGGTTGTGATCTCTCCTTTATCATTCATGATTTTATTTGTGTCCTTTCTCTTTTCTTTTTGATAAGTATTTCTAGGGTTTTTTATTATCTTATCAATTCTTTCAAGGAACTAGCTCCTAGTTTGGTTGATTTGTTCTAGTGTTCTTTTGGTTTCTATTTCATTCATTTTTGTTCTAATATTTATTATTTCTCTTCTCCTTCTGGGTTTGGGCTTTATTTGCTGTTCTTTAATTCCTTTAGGTGTAAGTCTAGGTTGTGTATTTGAAACCTTTCTTGTTTCTTGAGAATGGCTTGTATCACAATATACTTCCCTCTTAAGGCTATGCATCCCAAAGATTTTGAACAGTTGTGTTGTCATTTTCTTTTGTTTCCATGAATTTTTAAAATTCTTCTTTAATTTCTTGTTGGCCCATTCATTTTTTAGGAGGATGTGCTTTAATCTTCATGTATTTGAGTTCTTTCCAAATTTCCTCTTGTGACTGAGTTCATGTTTCAAAGCACTGTGGTCTGAAAATAAGCAGGAAAAGATCCCAAACTTTTGATACTGGTTGAGACCTGATTTGTGAACCAGTATGTGATCTATTCTGGAGAATGTTCCATGTGCACTCAAGAAAAATGTGTATTCTGTTGTTTAAGGATGGAATGCTCCCTATATATCTGTAAAAGCCATCTGATCCACTGTGTCATTCGAAGCCCTTGTTTTCTTGTTGATATTCTGCTTAGATGATCTGTCCATTGCAGTGAGTGGGGTGTTAAACTGCCCTACTATTATTGTATTATTTTCTATGTGTTTCTATGATTTTGTTATTGATTGGCTTATATATAATTGGCTGTTTCCGTGTTAGGGGCATAAATATTTACAATCATTAGGTTTTTTTTTGTTGGATAGACCTTTTAATTATGATATAGTGTCTTTCCTCATCTCTTATTGCAGCCTGTGGTTTAAACTCTAATTTGTCTGATATAAGGATGGCCACTCCAGCTTTCTTTTGATGTCCATTAGCATGATAAATGGTTTTCTATCCCTCGCTTTAAATTTGGAGGTGTCTTTGAGTCTAAAATGAGTCTCTCGAAGATAGCATATTGATGGGTCTTTCTTTTTTATCCAGTCTGATACCCTGTGTCTTTTGTATTGGGGCATTTAGCCTATTTACATTCACAGTAACTGTTGAAAGATATGAATTTAGTGCCATTATATTACCTCTAAAATGACTGTTACTTTATATTGTCTCTGTTTCTTTCTGGTCTATGTTGCTTTTGGGATTTTTCCTCCCTTAAAGGATCCCTTTTAATATTTCGTATAGGGTTGGTTTGGTGATCAGAAATTCTTTAAATTTATCTTTGTCCTGGAAGCTTTTAATCACACCTTCTATTTTTTTTTAGATTCTATTTATTCATTTGTCAGAGAGAGAGAGCACAAGCAGGGGGAGCAGCAGGCAGAGGGAGAAGCAGTCTCCCCACTGAGCAAGGAGCCCAATGTGGGACCTGATCCCAGGACCCTGGGATCATGACCTGAGTCAAAGGCAGACGCTTAACTGACTGAGCCACCCAGGTGCCCCTCACTCCTTCTATTTTGAATGACATCCTACCTGGATAAAGTATTCTTGCCTGCATATTTTCTCTCATTTATCACCCTGAATTTATCATGCCAGTCCTTTCTAGCTTGCCAGGTCTCTGTGGTTTGGTCTGCTGCCAGTCTAATATTTCTATGGTTGTAGGTTACCAGTCTCTTGTCCCAAGCTGCTTTCGAACTGCTTTCAGGATTTTCTCTTTCTCTCTAAGATTTATAACTTCCACTATTATATGTTGGGGTGTTGACCTGTTTTTACTGATTTTGAGGGTGGTTCTCTGTGCTTCAATATACCTTCTTCCCCTCTTTCCTTTTTCTCTTCTTCTGGGAACCTGATTATTCTAATATTGTTTTGGTTTATGGTATCACTTATCTCTCAAATCCTCCCCTCATGATCCAGTAGTTGTTTATCTCTCTTTTTCTCCGCTTCTTTATTCTCTATCACTTTGTCTTCTATATCACTAATTCTTCTGCCTCATTCATCCTATAAGTTATAGCCTCCATTTATTTATTTATTTATTTATTTATTTATTTATTTATTTATTTATTTATTATGTTATGTTAGTCACCATACAGTACATCATTTGATTTTGATGTAATGTTTCATGATTCATTGTTTGAGTATAACACCCAGTGCTCCATGGAATATGTACTCTCCTTAATACACATCATTAGGTTAACCTATCCCTTCACCCCCTCCCCTCTAAATCCCTCAGTTTGTTTCTCAGAATCCATAGTCTCTCATGGTTTGTCTCTCCCTCTGATTCCCCCCTTTCATTTTTCCCATCCTTTTAATGTTCTCCATGCTATCCCTTATGTTCCACAAATAAGTGAAACCATGATAATTGACTTTCTCTGCTTGACTTATTTCACTTAGAACTTCCATTTTTTATTTCATTTCATTAATAGCCTTTTTGATTTTGACTTTATTATATTTTCATTTTTTTATTTCTCCTGAAAGGGATTATCTAGTGTCTTCTATGTTTTTTCCAAGCCTCAGCTAGTATCTTTATAATCATTATTCTGAACTATAGTTCTGACATCTTACTTATATCCATACCGATTAAATCCCTGGTTGTCAGTACTACCTCTTTTTCTCTTTTTTGAGGTGAGTTTTTCCTTCTTGTCATTCTGTCCAGAGAAGGATAGAGAATGAGACAACAAAGTACTAAAATGGCAACAACGACTCCAGAGAAATATACACTGAACACAGCAGAAGAGACCCGAAGCCAAAAAGAAAAAAAAATTTAGAGAGAGAGAGAAAGACAGAGAGAGAGAGAGAGAGAGAGAGAGAGAGAGAGAATATATTCAGGCAGGTAAACAGAACAGAGCAATAAACTGGCTCCTACGTGTATTTTTATCTCTTTGTTAGAAAACTAAATCCCAAAATTGTAAAGAAAGAAAAACATATATTCAAAAACAAAATTAAATACACTGGAAGGATAGAATGTAACTGTAAATATGAAAATTAAGAAAGACAAAAAGAATTGATAAAATAAGAGATAGGTTGTAAAAGAAGGAGAAAACAATTAAAAAGGAAAGACTTAAGACTCATGAGGAAAAAAACAAAACAAGAGTTCTATATGCTATTTTCCCCTAGTGCTGGAGTTTTGCAGTTCTGTGTGATTGGTAAACTTGGTCTTAGCTGGATGTTGTTGCTGATCCTCTGGGGGAAGGGCCTGTTGTTTTGATTCCCAGATTGTCTTTGCCCTAGATGGAATTGCACTGCTCTTGCCAGGAGGCCAAGCTAAATAAGGGGCTCTGGATTGCTCCATGTGGCTTTTGTTCCCTGAAGGCTTTCCTTGTCATTTTAGAAGATGAGAATGAATATAGTGGCCTTCCAGTCTCCAGCCTCAGAGCCAAAAGGTGGCATCCCCACTCCTCAGTGTGCTTTCAGGGAAAACCAGTCCATCACTCTGGTCTCCCCAGTCTCCATGTACACTCTGTTAATCCAGCCTTGTGACCAAGCATTTCTATCTCAGGAACACAACCCCACTTTGGGTCTCCAAACTCTGAATATCTTTCAGTGCACATCCATATTGTTCCCCCTGCGGGAGGAAAGGGGTTCCCCCACCTCAGTTCTGCCATTGCTGGGCCCTTGCTTGGAGAACATTTGTCTGACCATGCCATGGTTCAAGGTTTTTGAGAGTCCCAAGATGAAAGGCCACTCCTGGGCTTGCTTATTGCAGCTGGCTTCCCACTTGGGTGTTGTGCTGCACTCAGGCACCCCTATTCTTTCTGATCCTGAGACCACACTGTCCCACCTAGGTTTCTGCCCGACTTCACCACCTGAAGGTCTGTCAGTCAGGGATGTCCCTCACTGGAACAGACTTCTAAAAGTTCTGATTTTGTGCTCTACTGCTATATCAATTTCTGGTAGCCAACTTACAGGAATTTCCTCCCCACTGGTGTTTATCTTTTTTTTTTAATTTTATTTTTATTATTTGCCCAAGGGGTACAGGTCTGTGAATCATCAGGCTTACATCTTTCACAGCATTCACCAAAGCACAAACCCTCCCCAATGTCCATAACCCATCCACACTATCCCTACCCTCCCACCCCCCAGTAACCCTCAGTTTGTTTTATGAGATTAGAAGTCTCTTATGGTTTGTCTCCTTCCCCATCCCAAAAATAATGGTGTTTATCTTTTGATATATCAACTTGGATTCACTCCGCCATACCTCCTACCTTGAAGAAAGTGGTTGCTTTTCTATTTGTAGAGTTGTAGCAATTCTTAGCTCTCCAGCTGAGTTTGAAGGTGTTCAGAATGGTGTTTTGGCTATCTATCTGAATTCCTGGGACCAGATAAATCTAAGGCCTCCTATTCCTTCACCATCTTGGACTCTAGGTTAATTAGATTTTGTAAACAGGTGGATTGATGTCATTTGGAAACAATTGAAAGAAAAAATTCAGTTCAATGATACAGTAGGAAATACTATCTCTAATGAATGTGATAAAAAAATCTATGAAAGAACACTTATTAAATAACACACTGTATTTCAGGCCTATGTAAGATGATATACATCCATTGTCTCACCCAATCCTCACAACCACACTGTGAGTAGATATTGGCACTACTATTTTGTACATGAGAAAATAAAATCATATGGTTTAAAAAATTGCCTATGTCATGTATAATATAGATAGAACTAGAATTTCTAGGTCTTACCTACAAAGCCATATTTTCTCTACACTGCAGCATGTTACACTAGTGAAATATTTAAGGTATAGTATAAACTGCTAAAACAAAGAAACCCCAAAATATAGTGGCTTAAATAAGATAATTAAGATATCTATTTATTAACTTGTTCATTAATGTATTTATTAAATTAATTTGCTTTTTCTCCCATGTAATGGTCTTGTAGATTTCTGTTGGATTTTCAACTCTTTCCTACAGAGTAATTCATGGTCACAAACTGTTGCATCTTTCTTTCATCCATCCTTTAGGTTGTTTTCTTCATCTACATGATCAAACCCGGGTTGCTTTCATGTTCACATTCCAGCATGCAGAAGGAAACAAAACCCAAAAATCTAGAAAAAATATGGCTTTCGATTGAAGATGACCCAGCTGTTACACCTATTCACTTCCATTTACAACCCATTGGCCCAAATTTATTCTTTATCTAGTGGTAAGGGAAACTGGGAAAGGTAGTCCCAAGCTTGGTGGTTATATGCTTATAAAACAAAGGCAGAATAGATTTGGAGGAAAAACTAGTAGACTCTCACTATTAAAGATTGTACATAGGGGACAGTATGTGGTGAAGTGGTTCCATAGGAAAATTAAGAAGTCAGACAAAGTATAGAAACCACTTGGATAGAATTATCATGAGAGGAATGTATTGTGTCCCAACAATGAATAGTATGTGACAAATGGACATTTGGGTTTTGAGGCATATTTTAGCAAGATTACTTCTTAAATTAGAATAAATCATTATTTAGAATACATATCATGATATAAATTGTGCAGAAAGTATTATATAACATATGGACTACTGTATATATTATATACAAAAAAGATTTATTATATTCTAATTTTAATCTACCCTTAATAAATCTCAAAGGCCATTTATTATAAAAAGCAAAAGGACTAGATAAAGTAGTTTGACAAAATTTGGATATCATCAATTCTGGGAATTGAGTATATAGATCTTCAATGTGCAATGCTTTCTGTTTTTATATGCTTGAAAATTTTCATCATAAAATTTTTAAAAACATTTTATTAAGGAGAAAAAAAGAGCCAAGAGTAAAAGTGTCAACTATTCTTATGTCAATACAGACTAGTGTATTCAGACTAGATACAGACTAGGTAAGTGGAAACAAATAGAAGTGAAAGTCAAACCACTTTGCTTTCTAATTTGTGTGTGTGTGTGTGTGTGTGTGTGTGTGTGTGTGTGTGTGTAGCAGTTTCAGACATTATACAATCACAGTAATGATCTGGTATTTAGTCCATATCACAATAACTTTAATATCAATGTCATTGTCCTTGTAGCGTGTTTCAGGTGGAATGTTTTCTCGTATATCTTCCTTCTTCTTCATAACTTTCCCCAATGCTGTAACCTAAATTGATTTCTCTGTCTAAAATTTTTCAGTGATGACAGACCAAAGCATTCATCTTAGTGCTCCATCAGATATTTCCAGTTATTATTATTCAATGTCTTATAGATTTAGAAGCTTTATGTCAAAATATTCCTTATCATAAAATTGTCAGTAGGATTTTATTTTTTAAAAAATTTTATTTATTTATTTATTTAACAGAGAAAGAGAGAGAAAGAGATCACAAGTACGCTGAGAGGGAGGCAGAGAGAGAGGAGGAAGCAGGCTCCTTGCCGAGCAGGGAGCCCGATGCAGGCTTCAATCCCAGGACCTGAGCTGAGATCATGACCTGAGATCATGACCTGAGCTGAAGGCAGAGGCTTTAACCCACTGAGACACCCAGGTGCCCAAGGATTTTAAAGACAACTTTTTGTTCAACAGAATTTACATTTACTCTGGGTTTGGGTTCTCACTATATTACACTGTTTTTGAAAGGCTTTGATTTGTCATCCCTTCTTACTTAAATGATCTTAGGTAAGTAATTCAACCTCTTCATGCTTCAGTTTCTTCATTTGTAAAATGGAGGGAATGATGCTTACTATGTAGAATGGGATACCTTAAGTTAAAGCACTTAACAGAGTGGGTGGCATGTTAGGTGTTTAATAAATTTTGATTCTCTGTTCTCCTTTTTCTAAACATGACATGAGTAATAGGTGTTAATCCCCAAAACTGACTTTAAATATATTTTTATAAAACTTTATTGAGGTATTTTTTAATATCATAAAATTCACCCAGTTCAAGTATACAATTTAAATGGTTTTTAGTAACTTAACTGAGTGGCAGAATCAGCACCACAAATTAGTTTTAGAAGTTTCACCCTGCCCAATATGATCCTTCCTGCCAATATGCTTTATACTACTTAAACTTTCTTTCATTGGATATTGTTTAGAGTAAGACTTGTGTACTTCGAGTACAAATTTCTAATGTCTTCCCAAACTTTATCCAACTTCACAGTAACACTATCTTACCTGATCCCCAGGCTATTGTTTTGCCTCCTTTGTCACTATAATGCCCAATAAATTTGAACCTGAGTAACTTGGGCAAAAGAGTCTCTAATAGTGATGCTCAACTACTAAATACTAGGCAGAGCTCTTCAAGCCATAGAAATATTGAATATGTCCCTTTCTTTGAGCCTCTTTCTTATGATAAAGCTTATAGTTTATAGTTACTATTTAGACTCTTTTCAACCTTCCAAGTCAGTGAGAATCTGGCATGAGGCACTGATATTGACTGCTTATATTCACATCTGTTTTAGCCAGAGTACTCTGAGAAATTTGTGCTAATTAAAATTTTTATTTATTATTATTATCATTTATTGAGTGCTTATTTTATGCTAAGAATCATGCTAAATACATATGCATCATCTCATTTGATCTCTCTGATAACCCTGTTAAGTAGCTATTAACATCTTTTGAAAGTGGCAGAAATGTGTTTCTCATTTTACAAATAAGGAACCTGAGGTCTAGAGATATAAAATGCTTCCCAGCATCATATAATAAGTAGTGAAACCTGACTGCAAAGTTCTCTTAACCACTTTTCCAAGAGTAAAGATCATGAACCACATGCTCAATAAATATCAACATTATTATTATTTATAATTATTAACCCATAAATATCTGTGTGGTAGGCATTACTAACCCCGTTTAATTGGAGAGGAAACTCAGGGTCTGAGAGTTTAAATGACTTGCTTATAAGCACACAAATACTAAGTGACAAATGTGGGACTTAAACCTCTTAAACACTCTTGAGCCTGTATGCCTCTGAATTCAAATACTTGTTCTGTTACCTATAAGCTTTTTGACCATGGGTGAATTGTTCAATATTTCTGCACCTTAGTTTCCTTATTTATATAATTTGAGGTTAATGATAGTAGTAACTTAATAGATTAGTGTGAAGCTAAAGTTAGTTGTGATATATAAAGCGCTTAGAACCAGGATCTGGTACATAATAAGTGCTATATAAAAGCTAGCTAGCTAGTAGTAGTAGAAGTAGTATTTTTGTTATTATGCTAAACTGGCTCTGGGACATTTATTGTTTGTCATATCACTGTTTTCCAGCCTCATTTTTTGCATTTCCTCTCTGTTTCCTTACAATTACTTTTTGTTGCTGTGTTATGTTAGTCACCATACAGTACATCATTAGTTTTTGATGTAGTGTTACGATTACTTTTTAAAGATGTTTCAAATCTAGGGACACCTGTGTGGCTCAGTCAGTTAAGTGTCTGCCTTCAGCTCAGGTCATGATGCCAGAGTCCTGGGACTGAGCCCCACATTGGACCCCTTGTTCAGCAGGGAGCCTGCTTCTGCCTGCTATTCTCAATGCTTGTGCTTGCTCTCTTGCTCTCTCTCTCTGTAAAATAAATAAATAAAATCTTTAAAAAAAATAAAAGATGTTTCAAATTTCAACAGTACACAAAACCAATGAAAATTATTTTTAAAGATTTAAGACTGGGTTTCTTCATAATGTGCATTTATGATTAATATGCTTTCCAATGTGAGAAGACTAAGAAAACAGAAATTCACTCTTGTGTGTGTGTGTGTGTGTGTGAGAGAGAGAGAGAGAGAGAGAGAGAGAGAGAAAGGGCAGAGTTTCCTACTGTTCTTAAGCATCTCTGTAGTCTTGTTTCTCTCATACAGTGGCAAAATAATGCCTTTATCAAAGTTAATGAAGTGAGAGGGCCATATTAGTATTATCAGCAGTGAGCCTAAAAGGAAAATGTCCCACCCTCCTGGCCAGGGCAAGTATCACCTGGAGCCCTGGGGACGCTTTTTCCAAATTTCAAACACGACCTAGGGGGTTAGAGTCATTTCTAAAATGCAAAAGGTGCCTTTCTGATAAGTAGACTTGCCAGCTGATATTTCTTAAAAGTGAAAAGACTAACCGGAAAGCAAATATTAACCTAAAATATAGTCATATCTCTCACAGCCAGAGACTTATATTTGAATCCACCTGGATGGTTACGTACAAAAACTGCTTTAAGAAAAGCAATTATTTCATGAACTATTTATTATGTGTGCCAAATATATGACTGTGCTTAAAACTTATGTGTAGTTTGCCCATTCATTAATTTATGAAACATTTCTCAAGGGCCTGCTACAAACCATGTGCTCTATGTTGGTGCTTTGAAATTCGGAAAGTGTAATAACATTAAGTCCAGAAAATGCCCTTATTTTGACTTAGCTCTGGATACAAGTGATCAAATCGATAGGATTTTGGATTATATTTATCCCAGGATAGCTTAGATCATGTCATCATGGTACAATGCTTGAAATTAATTTATTTTGTTTAAGAAAAAAATCAACATCTTGTCTGTGATCAATTTAATAGAGACTAAATGACTAGTAAACATGTTAGTCATTTTCTTAACATTTACCTTAAAAATATATTTAGTCTAGCAAAACTTACATTCCAAAAATTGTTATAAAAATCTGATTAACTAGTTCCAAGAACAGATACACAAAAAGGAAATTAATTCAATCTCTACTGCATTGCGATTCTATTTCTTTAATTATCTAAATCTAAATATTTCGGTAATGATCAATGTAATTGTTAAAAATGTTCTATAGGTTTAAATATCCTCTTAAGCAATGGTAAAAAGCATGCATATAGATTTCTTTTTATTTTTCAAATACAAAATTGATGAGAATATAATCTAAGTCCACGCCATGTATTTAATGACAATTTTGTCATCTCTCTGTCTCTAGGTATAGATATAAATGATATAAAGATATAGATATTTATCTTTTCCTAACAATATTTGAAAAGGTATTTATGATGTGTACTATTTGCGTCATTAGTGTCAGTTTGAGATGGGAACAATGAACCATAACTGTTGTCCTTTTTTTTCTAAGTGACTTTATTTTTTTTAAGATTTTATTTATTTATTTGACACAGAGAGAAAGATCACAAGGAGGCAGAGAGAGAGAGGAGGATGTAGGCTCCCCGCTGAGCAGGGAGCCCAATACGGGCCTCGATCCCAGGACCCTGAGATCATGACCTGAGATGAAAGCAGAGGCTTTAACCCACTGAGCCACCCAGGCGCCCTTTCTAAGTGACTTTAAAAAGACCTTTATACCTTGTAATTAATTGGCCGACTAGGGAAATCTCCTTTAGAAATAAATGCAGTTCAAATAGTATTCCATAGTAGATGGCATTTGTCCAGAAACCATTTTTCTAAAGACTATTAAAACATGCATGAGAAACCACCAATTACTCAGCCCAGAAAGAGTTCCTTATAGAAAAAGCTGGGGGAATTATCATACAATAATAATAAATACAATGAATGTGTTACCTCTGGCATGAGATCATATACACTTGTTGACTTTAGGCACCAGGTTTTATATATAATTAGGTCGATCAAACTGTTTCATCATCAGTTTAAAGATTTGACTCCTTATTGAAAAATTGAAATTTATTTGCATAAAATATGCAGGAAAGTGCAAGTCTTAACGTGACATTGGATGTTTTAGTCACAAGAATACTTTCCATTACTGTGTAACACTTTTGATATTCATCTTTTTTTTTTTTTTTTTAAAGATTTTATTTATTTATTTGACACAGAGAGAGAGAGATCACAAGTAGGCAGAGAAGCAGGCAGAGAGAGAGGAGGAAGCAGGCTCCCTGCCGAGCAGAGAGCCCGATGTGGGCCTCGATCCCAGGACCCTGAGATCATGACCTGAGCCGAAGGCAGAGGCTTTAAACCGCTGAGCCACCCAGGCGCCCTTGATATTCATCTTAAAGTACAACAGCAGATGAGAAGATATTATGTCCCACATTTCCCTAAACACTATAACAACTTCAATTTATTGCAGAAGAAAATGCCTGGAAAACATGATGCATATGTAGCTTTAAAAAAAATTATCTCTTCTTTTGAACTGAAATCTGCAGTTGAACTTCACTCATTGGAGTCTTGCTTACCCTAAACTAGTCACTTCAATGAGATTATTTTGCAAGGCACACATATTTACATGAAATGTTGTTATTTTTTTCTTCTCATTTGACCGTCAGTTTATTAAAATTAATTCCATTGAGATAATTAAAATTTGATTGTCTTAGATAATGGTCAATACTAAAATGTGTGCCGAGGTATCATTTCACTTTGTTTATTTTTAACCAGTTATTGACTGAAAGTGGAACATTCCTAGTAATATTTGATCTAGAGCCTCATTTTACGTCTTTAGTGGCTGCTTATCACTAACACAGGAATTTTTTAGAAAGCTTGAAGAAGCACTCAAGACTATTTAACCTTTGTTTCCTTAAAGTAGAAAGATTAGTGACCAAGAACGATTAGGGATTTATCACAGGTATTTTGGTGAAGATTCATAGCTCAGAAAGTACAATTTTTTGTTGAAGTTCAATGTGGTTTGCATTGTATAGTAGGGATTACGATCATGGCTATTGACTTCCCAGAGGCTGTGGAGGTGTGCCCACTCAATATCCTTAGAGTGCTGATATCAGTTTATTCAGTACAGATGTTGATAAATCTCTGTTAGACAAAAGAGCAAGAACAATAAAATTCCGACTGGAAAAACAAAATGAACACACTTTCATGGGGCACATGGGTGGCTCAGACTACCTTGAGCTAAAGTCATGATCTCAGGGTCCTGGGATTGAGCCCCATATCAGGCTCCCTGCTCAGCGGGAAGCCTGTTTCACCCTCTCCCACTCCCCCTTTGCTTGTGTCACTCCCTCCCGCCCTTTCTCTCTGTCGAATAAAAAAAATCTAAAAAAAAAAATGAATACGCTTTCATTACACAGACATTTTTACTGTCTGTTGCTTAAACAAGCTATGAGTCAACAAATCATTTTGCGCTGGAGAACAAATTCTAGTCAAATTTGGAATGAAGTCATTTCATTTTTTTAAAAGATTTTATTTATTTATTTGACACAGAGAGAGAGAGAGATCACAAGCAGGCAGAGAGGCAGGCAGAAAGAGAGGGGGAAGCAGGCTCCCTGCTGAGCAGAGAGCCCGATATGGGCCTCGATCCCAGGACCCTGATACCATGACCTGAGCCAAAGGCAGGGGCTTTAACACACTGAGCCACCCAGGCGCCCTGGAATGAAGTCATTTCAAAAGATAGTATGAATAATTAAAGATATTCTCACTAAGCATGTTAATGTGAAAAATAAATTTCTCCATCATCCGTTAAAGTTGTTCTATTTGATTCTAGGTTGATATTGAAACACATTCAATAGAGTATTATTTTTAAGATGTAGTTTTTGAACTTCTCATTCATGTTTGAAAGGGATCCATAAATCAGGTTTACTTAAATAAACAATGATAGTTGAAATTGAATAGCTCTTATAAAAGGTCATTTCTGTATAGATAATCTATATTTACATAAAATTAAGTATTTTGAATTTTATTTGTAGGGTTGTGACAAATATCTTCTTTATTAAAGAATAACACTGATGCATGTAATAGAACAAAAATATGTAAAGTAAAGTTAGGAAGCTGAGAAAGAAGAAAGAGAGCAAAACCCTACCAGTTAAAAACAACATTAATAACATCTATTCCCTTAAGTATACTAAGACAACTAATTTTTAGAATCTTGATTGATAACTATGTTTTCTCAATTTACAGTCATATTTTTAATCCCAGAAGAAACTCATAATCATTTGTTGACGACTGCTGCATTTGCTGTTAAAGTCATATGAGTTTCCATATGCAAAACTTAGTGACCTCCATTTTGAGTGTTTAATATTATGTTTGTGTGAATCTCACAGATTTCAAGTGAGCAATGAAATCATTGAGTTGAGTCGACAACTACAAGATGGACACAATTCCAAAGGTGAAACTTTGCTAGATGGGGCTGAAATTCTTTGCAATGCTAAAGTAGCTAGTTTTGATATCCAACATATATTTGGAAAAATTTCTTATAAAGAATTTTCTCAACTAAAATTGTATCAACTCTAAAAGCTGTATTCTTTCTCTGAATCTTGAGGAATATTTTTTTAAACATAGCCAATTAATATTTGCCACCTTTAGACAGATCTTTCTACTTTCTCTGAACCCACTGACCTGGAGGAGGTCATACACTTTGCTCAACTCTCATTCAAGAAGATGACTCAGAAAGAAATTGGATGTTATTAGCAGCACTCTAATTTTGCAATCTAACATTATAGAGTGCAAAAACACAGCCACGGCAACATTGAATTGGATATTACATATACATTAAGGGAAGAAAACAACACTTAAAAATCCACATAGAAAAAGCAGTACAAGATTAGAAATAATTCCTGAAAGTGGAGAAAGTGTTTTTCTTATAAAAAATTAAAAAAATATTAGAGTAAACAGTTTTACTTAGTTGACACTACTATTAAGACAGAAATGTGTACTGTTATTTGACAGTAAAATTACTTTTCCCATTTTCATTCTTGATTTATAACTCCAATTTAATATTCATTTGTTAAAAATCTTACAAAGTCAATGCAAATCTACAGAGATAATGAAAAATAAATGAAACTGCAAAGTCTAGTCAAAATTAACACAGACAATTAAGATGTCAAGTTACAATGGGTTAGTCTCATCACGTATACCGTTTTGTAGTACAGTATTGGGCAACTACAGGGAGAATAAATTATTCAGACTCTCTGCTCCTTTTAGGATTCTACTGAGCAACTTGTTCAAGCAGCTTTTGTCTCCTGCTCTGCCAGAGGATTGGGAAATAATTTAGGCTTTATTCTTGTAAACTCTGAATGGGTGTTTTGATTATTTTAATGTCTCTCTTTTAAAATTTCAGTATATATTTTTTAAAGATTTTATTTTCTTAAGTTATTACATCCAACATGGGGGCCAAAATCACAACCCCAAGATCAAGAGTTGCATGCTTCACCAACTGAGCCAGCCAGGCACCCCTGTACCACATTTAAATGGAACAAAATTTTTATGAGTACACATACTACATGTTATATGTTCTACTTCTTTTTTTTTAATTTTATTTTTATTCTTTGCCCAAGGGGTACAGGTCTGTGAATCATCAGGCTTACATCTTTCACAGCATTCACCAAAGCACAAACCCTCCCCAATGTTCATAACCCATCCACCCTATCCCTACCCTCCC
>LNAC01000649.1:837139-873339 GCA_002007465.1 Ailurus styani | reverse complement strand
GGCTGAGCTTCAGATCCCAGCCCAAGGTAACCCCAGGCTGAGAGACACCTCAGCTCAGCTCTGTCTCTCCCGCCGGCTTCTGAGACCTGGGAGCTCGGTCGCGCTCAGACACCCCTGGTCTTTTTGTGTCCCCGTGGGTCCTGAGACCACACTGTCCCTGCAGGGGCTTCACCCCCCGCTTGGTCTCTGGGGCGACGTCCCTCAGTGGAGCCGACTTCTCACAGTTCCGAGTCTGTGCTCCGCTGCTCGCTCCCTTGCCGGCAGCCGGCCCCTCCCCCCGGGGTCTATCTTCCCGTCGCCGCAGATTCACTTCTCCGCACGTCCTACCTTCCAGAAAGTGGTCGATTTTCTGTTCCTAGACTTGCTGCTCTTCTTCTCTTCGATCTCCGGTAGAATTTGTAGGTGTTCAGAATGGTTTGATAGCTCTCTGGGTGAATTCCTGGGACCTGATGATAATCGGTCTCCTACTCCTCCGCCATCTTGCCGCTCCTTCGATAATCAGATTTTTAAGAGATTACCAGACATAGGTTCTGAAGTGAAGCAAAATCCAGGAGATCCAAAATGTCACTCAGGTTTATCTCAATACAGATTCAGTGTGTCCCCAAATCCCTCATGTGGTTATTTTCTCAATGCCAGAATGCATAATTAGAAGAGACATACTTAGCAACTGCAAGAATTTCCACATATGTTCTTTTAGCTGTAGTGGAAGGGCTATTATATTGGGAAAGGCCACATGAAAGCCATTAGAAATGCCTCTACTTAGGTAAATAAACCAAAAGCAATAGTATGTACCTGGAAAGACTGTAGAGATTAATGCCACCATCAATGACTTGAAGGGTGCATTCCCATTACATCCTCATTCAAATCTGCCAATTTGTCCTGTTTAGAAAATAGATGGATCTTGGAAATTGATGACTGGTTATTGTAAACTTTACTAGGTGCTAAACTCCCAAGTTCATTGCTCTTCCAAATGTGGTTTCATAGCTTGAGTAAATTAATATTTTTCCTTGTACTTGACATGTAACTATTGAATTGACAAATTCTTTTTTCTCAATATTTGCTGGTAAAGACCACCAAAACCAGTTTCCTTTTAGTTGACAAGGCTAGAAATACAACTTCACCGTTTTATCACAAAGGTGTGATAAACTTTGCAGCCCTATATCATAATTGATTCCACAAGAAAATTAATTGCCCTCATCATCCACAAGACATCATACAGGCCCATTAAATGAAAAGTTGATTTTACCTAGTGTTTAAGAAGTGTTTAAGAAGCAACAACTCTTTAGACTTATTGGTAAGACATTTGCATGTCAGAGACTGAGAAATAAATCCAATAAAAAATTCATGGGCCTTCTACCCTAGTGTAATTGTTAGGGGTCCAGTGCTATGGGGCATCCCTTCCAAGGTGAGAAATAAGTTGTTGTATCTGGCTACTTTTAAAAACAAAAACAAGACAAAACAACTAGTGCGGGCCTTTAGCTTATAGAGACAACATGTTCCTCACCTTGGTATGCTAACTCTGGCCCATTTAAGTGACCCAAAAAATTGCTAGTTTTGAATGAAGATCAGAACAAAGGAAGGCTCTGCAGCAGTTCTACTGTTCTGCTACTCATCACAACAGGTGCCCTCCTTAATACCCATCATCCAGTTACCTCTCTCTCCCCTCCCTTCTATAACCTTCAATTGTTTCCTGGAGTCCAGAGTCTCTCATGGTTTGTCTCCCTCTGTGATTTCTTCCCATTCAATTTTTCTTCCCTTCCCCTGTGGTCCTCCACACTATTCCTTTTGTTCCACATATGATAATTGTCTTTCTCTGTTGGACTTACTTCACTTAGCATAATCCCCTCCAGTTCCATCCATGTTGATGCAAATGGTGGGTATTCATCCTTTCTGATGACTGAGTAATATTCCATTGTATATATGGACCACATTTTCTTAATCCTCTCATCTGTTGAAGGGCATCTCGGCTCCTTCCACAGTTTGGCTATTGTGGACATTGCTGCCATGAACATTCGGGTGTATATGCCCCTTCTTTTCACTACATCTGTATCTTTGGGATAAATACTGAGTAGTGCAATTGTTGGGTCATAGGGTAGCTCTATTTATAAAATCTTGAGGAATCTCTATACTGTTTTCCAGAGTGGCTGTGCCAGTTTGCATTCCCACTAACAGTGTAAAAGGGTTCCCCTTTCTCCACATCCTCGCCAACACTTGTTGTTTCCTGTCTTGTTAATTTTTGCCATTCTAACTGGTGTAAGGTGGTATCTCACTGTGGTTTTGATTTGTATTTCCTTGATGGCGAATGATGTTGAAAATTTTTTCATGTGTTTGTTAGCCATTTGTATGTCTTCTTTGGAGAAGTGTCTGTTCATGTCTTCTGCCCATTTCTTGACTGGATTATTTGTTTTAGGGATAGAGGGAATAGACCTCAGTATCATAAGAGCCATCTACGAAAAGCCCACAGCAAATATCATTCTTAATGGGGAAAAATTGAGAGCTTTGCCCTGTAGGGCAGTCTTGAAGAGAAATTCTTCTAGAGGGCTGACAAATGTATCTGGTGATTCACTTTACATGGAAAGAGAAAGGTCTGAGTGTATACTGACTTGTGATTGGTAACCAACAGTTGGGCTGGATATTCAGGGGTTTGGAAGAAACATGATTAGAAAATTGGTGAGAAGAGATTTGTGAAAGAGGCACATTTATACATCTCAAATGTGATTAGGATATTTAGAAACTATATTTCAAAAAATAATTAATGCATAACAAGTAAGATTACGTTATAAGAAACTAGTGTATACTGTATGGAAAACAAGTTTAATGGTGAAATAAAATTTATGGCACAATTAAAGATTACTTTAATATCTGCTTCAAAAAAACCATATCTGTCTGAGAGTCTGTTCCCTACACTTTTTTCTTCTTTGATAGGTTTGAACTTTTCAGGTGGGTGAATTTCATTTATTATACAGAAAGTAATTGAATGAAACACACGACCAAGTAAATATTATGTGCACAGCAATACTACAAGAATAAAATTCCATTTTCCCACTACAAACAGATTTTTTAAAAGTTCTCTAATTGTAATACCTCTAGAATGACTGCATCCCCGGCTTGAGTGGTAACTTCTGCATCAAAAGTCACAGATCAATTCACACAAAGATGTGAGATATATCACATCAGAAAGAAAAGTGGAGTGACCTTACATTTCAGGAATTCCAGATGACCCCAGCTTTCTTTGTTAGCAAACTTCATTAGTAAGAAAAATAAGCAGTGACAGTAAAAATGGTCTGTTTTTTACTGTATGATTGTGGGACAGATAGAGAAAAAAATTAGAAGGTGATGACACATTATTATTTTTAAACCTAACTGTTAATTACCCACAATAGTATCACAAAACTATCAAAGAACACTCCTAAATCCTAGGGAATCTTCCAGACTTTTGCAGAGATTTTTCCATGATTGGTCATATTTTGATATTAGCGTGTGGTGCTTATGATGGTGGCCTTCTATTAATTAATCATTCACTTAATACACTTCTTGCAACTTTCTTGTGCCTTGCTCCTAAGATAGGTTTTGATCACATCTAGGCTTGGAGGAGAAAGGAGAGGAAACAGCATTAATATAGGGAACAGTGAAGGAGGAGGTATCCCACAGAAGATGGTATCTTAGAAAGTAGTAACTATCAGACCCTCAGCAAGGCAGGAAGGGAATTTCAAAAACAGAGGGCAGGAATCAATATCTGAAGGTCTCTCCTCCCACATTCACTAATACTCTTTCCAATTCTCCCATTAGCCCAACCTGGAAGCCAGAGGTCAAGAGAACCCAGATGATGCAACCCAGAGTTCACTTTTCTGGATCACAGAAGAGGTAAATTAATATGGAGGGCAATAGAGAGTCCCAACGCAACCACTTATTGTTCCAATAAGTGTCTATTCTTGTCTATGCTAAGAGGAAACTTACACTCTGAACCCAGTCACAATATTCATGGCAGGATGACATCAGTTCAGATATAATTCCAACATGAGCTTAAATTGTAAAGTAACCTACTACCAGAACTCTTCATGGGAGATAACAATGGAAAGCATTAAAGACAAATCTGCAATTGTATTGGGAAAATACTTTTCCCAAGTACTTTTCCAATAAAATTACTTTTCTAGTAAAAGATAGAAATCAGGGAGAGAAAATCAGCGAGGTTAAAGAAGTGGGGCTGTTTCTAAAAGCTGCTTGTAGAATCTAAGGCTCCACCTTAAGAAACTAAAGAAAACCCAAAAAATCCCAAATTAAAAAACTAAAGACAATGATAAAGATAGTAGACATCAGTGAATATGAAAACAGAAAGAAACCAAAGAGAAAATAAGTGAAATAAGAAAGTCAATTTATTGTAAAGATAAAATAAAAATAATAATAACTAGGAAAACTTACAAATAGAAAGGAGAGGAGACACAAATTATTTATGAGTCCTGAAAGAAAAGATATTCCTACAGACCCTTAGGACATTTACAGGGTAATATAGGAAACTACAAACAGCTCTACACACACGAATTTGACAACTTATAAAAATGTACCTAAGCCTCAAAAACGATAAAATATCAAAATTTGCTGAAGAAGAAATAGATGACATTAATATTCATATAGATTAAAAGTGAATTCATATTTAATCCTTCACATTTAATCCTTCAGACCCAGGGGCACCTGGGTAGATCAGTCGGTTAAGCATCTGCCTTTGGCTTAGGTCATAATCTCAGGGATCTGGGATCCAGTCAGATGCTTAACTGACTGAGACACCTAGGTGCCCCAGCAAGCATTATTTGTACTTTTCACCTTGTAAGTATGTTGCATTACTTATACCATTTTACTTTTGTATCTTATATTGCAATACTCTTATATTTTATCAAAAAATTGAAATGTGAAAAGGATAACTCATTCATCCAAATGCTATGATACCTGGAAATGACAGAACTATATAATGTGAACATCTTATTCCAATTTTTGTGTTAGTTTTAATGCAACTCAAAACTTCTTAATTATAGAAGCATTGTTGGCTTTCATTTCACTAAGTTATGTGCATAATACAACCTTATATCTGAAGGAAAATTTATTTAAATACAAATTTTAATTCTACTTGTAAAAGTGATTTGAAGATTTAATGAGGAACCTTGGGGCTAACAAATTTTGCTTTGTTGTGAATGAGGGTCATGTCAGAATGAGAGTCTTTAATCATGATAATTCCCCAAAGCTAAACCAGAAATTAACTTATACCGACATGGGAGGTGTTATAAATGTGATTGTAGATGTGAGCCAATGGAGAGACAGGTAGTGATTCAAAACTATATTTTAAAATCTATTTTAAAACTAATTTAAACAAACTATAGTTACCCCTTTGGGGAACATTTTTATAGAACTCATTCTTTTGAAAATTGCAGCTGAGAAAATGGTATGTGTGTGACATTACATTATCCATTTTTTAAATGAAAGTTGTAAAAATGAATATTACTTAGGATAAAAAGACATTAGGAGAAATTTATTCTGCAGGGTAATTTCAGCCTGCATTCCTAGGCTATTCAAGAGCAACCTGCTGGTTGAATCATTCAGTATCTATGCTGGATTAAACAATTTAAGGCAAACAAGGTGGATTCAAATAGAATCATGACAATGATTTACATCTATAAAGTGACTGCATTTATTTATTTATTGCATTGACTGTAGGCGGTTAAGCTGCCTCATAGCACATAAACTCCTTAATTCACTGACAGAATCACTCAGAGAAATAAGTATAGATAAATTATTGAGTTAGTGATAAATGAACGTATGTCCTGGGAAGATAAAGACACCCACATGCTTGGGGGTATCTAGAGAAACACGGATTACTGGCAACTAACTCGCTGATGACACATATCTAGGAGGTAAGGATCAGCCAGGTGACAGCACGTCATGGAATCCCTGGGAGTGAATCCAGGAGGAGGACACGACTCTGTCCATGCAAGCAAAGTAGACAAAAAGTTTATTCTATGCCTTGTCAGTTAGCAGAGAGAGAGAGAGATCATAACTCAGGAGCTGATTTCCTAAAGCTATGATATAGTATACCAATGACAATGATGGAGCAATCGTATTAAATTATCTCTATGCACTAGGCACAGTGCAATCATAACATCCCATGGAAAGGATTTGTAAAAGACTAGCTGTGGGTGCCTGGGTGGCTCAGTGGGTTAAAGCCTCTGCTTTCAGCTCAGGTCATGATCTCAGGGTCCTGGGATCGAGGCCCGCATCCTGCTCAGCAGGGAGCCTGCTTCCCCCTCTCTCTCTGCCTGCCTCTCTGCCTCCTTGTGATCTCTCTCCCACTGTGAAATAAATAAATAAATAAATAAATAAATAAATAAATAAATAAATAAATAAATAAATAAATAAATCTTTAAAAGACTAGCTGAACTGTTTGATCCCCTCTAACCAGCTAGACACAGTGATAAATATTTTCTCTTCAGCTGACGGTGTTTAAGGCTTCCCTTATAAGTCACTCTGTGTACTTCTCCCTATAAGAGTATCAGCCAAAACCACCTCACCAAGACACTCTAATCTTTGGCTATATGGTCTCACCTTATGACAGTAGCCTTGATAAAATCAATTCCCTCACTTGTTTGGTTTTTGTCTTTGACATATCTAATGGTCCTTTACTTTTGACACGAATTGCAATTTTATCTGTGATTCTACAAAATATCTCATTTGATTCATAGAGTTACTCATTTTAAAGTCACAGAAACTATGGCCCAAAAAGTTATGCAACTCTAAAGAAATATTTCTCATTCCCAATAAGTACACAGATTTTTTTTTCTGAAATGTGCCTGAGAGGGTTCCCTAAACTTATATATAGGTGGTTCATTTCTATAAAGGAAGATTATGAATTCCAAAGCTAACTATGGATAAAGAAGGAAGAGACCTCTTCATTTTTGAATGATTGCTGGGTTGTAACAGAAACTGTAGGTTTCAGAGCTGTGAAGGATTATTTTTTTATTATTGTTATGTTAGCCACCATACAGTACATCATTAGTTTTTGATGTAGTGTTCCATGAATCATTGTTTGCGTTTAACACCCAGTGCTCCATGTAATCCATGCCCTCCAAGCTATCCATCACCAGACTCATCTTTAGTTATTTTGTTTCTTTTCAAAAACTAGAAGTATTCCTTATAAGATAATGTTTAGGAATGAGTATAGCCTATAATTTTGCCTAATTGGCTTGAGTAAACTTAGATTTTATGCTTAGCAATATAAGTAATGTGAATTTTACTAGTTTTAGTTTAGTCTTGCATGAAGAAATCAGTATAAAATGGGAAGATGGAAGTGAAGTTTAGCTCACGAAGTGGGAAATCAGGAGTCAGAGGCTTAACTGACTGAGCCAACCAAGTGTCCCTATTCATCTTTATTAACTCATTTCAAATACTAGCATCCATATAACTAAAATCTGTTAATTGTTCAGTATACCACAGGATAACAAACATATTTTTACATACTTAATTCACTCATCTATCCTTCTTTTCATTCATTCAACAAACACTTAATACTTTCTACATGGAAGATGATGTTCTATGCACAGAGCTTATAGCAATGAAAATAACAGACATGAATCTGATCTCAGTGGCTTTGTGGAGCCTACAATCTTTGGTGGATATAAGGGAACAGGGAAGGACAGGCAATAAATAAATACACAAGCAGCAACATATAACATCTCAAATTGTGGTGAGATAGAGAAAATACAACAGGTAATAAGAATAGAATGTAAGGACCTGGGTGGAGTGCTGGTGAATGCAATAATGCAGGGCCATGTAGGCCATTTACTGTGATTTTTGTCTTTTACTCTTGAGTGAAATGGAAAATCATTAGTTATTTTTTTTCTTTAAGAGTTTATTTTCTTACTTGACAGAGAGATAGAGAGCACAAGTAGGCAGAATGGCAGGCAGAGGGAGAGGGAGAAACAGGCTCCCCACTGAACAGGGAGCCCGATGTAGGACTTGATCCTAGGACTCTGGGATCATGACCTGAGTCAAGGCAGACACTTAACCACCTGAGCACCAGTGCTGGTCATTAGATGTTTTTAAGCAAAGAATTTTAAGCAAAAAAATTATGAAGAAATACATTTGAAAATAATTACTTGGCCAGTCTTCAGATTATAATACAGAGAAGCAAGGGCTACAGTGAAAAGTCTATTAAGGAGGCTATAATAATAATCTAGATGCAGATTATATTGAATTATTGAGGGCGGTAGTAAGACTTTCAAAAATTTTGTTCTCCATTTAAATGGATATTTCCCTTGTCCCCAAAGAATCAATATTCAAAGTTTAACTATCACAAAAGGAAAGGTGTTTCTTTAACTTTGTGAATAGTTTTAAATATTCAAAAACATTTTTCCAATGAAAGGTTATCTTTCAAAATAGTAGCTTTTGGAAGGTAGAGAGTATATTTCTCCAAAATAGCTTTGAATTTCCTTTTGACATTTGATTTTGTACTCAAGAAATTCAGTATGTTAAAAGAAGAAAAAGAATCCTATGGGCCATCTAGTTCAATACTGCATTTGATATCAGGACACTTGGTTACTGGTGACAGATACTCAACTCAAAATAATTTTTTGCAAACAGGGAGAAGCATTAATTCATGTGTAGGAATTTCCAGAGGTCAAGCAGGACATATCTGGCCTCAGGTACTTCTAAATGAAAAATTCCAGTGAAATTCTCATTTAGGGGTGCCTGAATGGCACAGTTGATTGAATGTAGGACTCTTGGTTTTGGCATGGGTCATGATCTCAGGTATGTGAGATCAAGACCCCATTGGGCTCTGTGCTCAATGCAGAGTCTGCTTAAATATTCTCTCCTTTCCCTCTCCCTCTGCCCCTCCCTCTCCTGCTCTCTGTCTCTCTCTCTGAAATAAATTTTGAAAGAAAGAAAGAGAGAGAGAGAGAGAGGAAAGAAAGAAAGAAAGAGAGAGAGAGAGAAGGAAAAGGAAGGAAGGAAGGAAAGAAAAAGAAAGAAATTCTCATTTATTCTTTTTCTCTACATGCCACTCCACATTTTTTTCGCAGAACTTCCTAGAATTATAGCAAAGGGGGCCACCAGCTATAGAACACTTACCTATTCCCTGTCTAACTTGATCAGAAAAAGTATTTCTTTTTCCTAATAGTTCTGACAAAAGACCCAGGATTAATTCTGGTCGACCTGGTTTGAGTCAGTCAATTAAAAACAAAAAACAAAAAAACAAAAACAAAAACTGTGTCCAGAGATATGGGATTCAGTTGTCTAGTTCCAGATCCCATTCAGCACTCTTTGGAGCTTAGGTTTGGGCTCTTTATACCACACACACACACACACACACACACACACACACACACACACACACAAAGATTTTCTCTATATTTAGAAATCATATTAAAAATTATCTATTTGGGAAGTATAGTATTTCATGTTTAATGTTTTTTAAATAATCAAAAATCATCCATATATATATAATCATAAATCTTGAAATACATATCTCATATATATCAACATATATATATATCATATATATATATCAAGATTTATGATTGATCTGAATGAAATATATAGTAGGAAAAAAGTTTCTATAAGTTGATGGATGTGGCACCTGTGTTTTTTAAAGATAATTTGGAAAATAATTTTAAAATATTAACTGAACTGAATTTGTGAATATAATTTTGTTATAGTTGCTCAAAATATATAATGATTTTTAGTATATTCACAGATATATGAAACCATCACTATAGTCAATTTTAGGACATTTTTATCACTTCAAAACTCTTTAGATATCACTCTTTTATCCTCTATCCTGACCCCAGTCAAAAGCAAATATTTACCTACTTTATGTCTCTATAGCATCGCCTATTCATTTAAGTGGCATCATTAAATATGTGGTCTTTGGGGAGTGGCTTTCTTTCACTTATCATACATTTTCAAGGTTCATCCATGTTATAAAATATTTCAGTATTTCTTTCTTTTTAAGAACACATAATATTCCATTGCATGCCTGTGTATTACATTTTGTTCATCCATTCATCAGTTAGTGGACAATTCATTTGTTTCTATCTTTTGACTCTTATGTTTAATGTTGCTATCAATATTCATATACAGTTTTTGTGCAGTCATATGTTTTTCTCTTTAATATTTACCTAAGAGTAGAATTGCTGTGTTACATGATCCTCGGTGTTTGAGGACCTGCTAGACTGTTCTCCAAAGTCCCTGCATCATTTTGTTTCCACCAACAATGTACAGTGTTCCAATGTTTCCACATCCTTGCCAACCATTGCTAATATGTGGCTTTTCATAATAACCACCTGGGTGGTGTGAAGAGGTATCGCCCTATGGATTTCATTTGCATTTACACAATGACCAATGATGTTGAACGTCTTTTCATGTGGGTTTTTTTTTTTTTTTTTTTTTTTAGCAATCTTTAAATCTTCTTTCAAGAAATGTCTCTTCAGATCCTTTGGCCACTTCCAAAAACTGGATTATTTGTATTTTTGTTATTGAGTTTTAAGAGTTCTTTGTATATTCTAGATGCAAGTCACTTATCAGTTTTATAATATTTTCATCCATTCTGTGGGTTGTATTTTACTTTTCTGATATTGCAAATTTTGCTTTGAAGCATACATGTATTTAATTTATATTTAATATTTATATTAGCCATAAAAGCTTTCTTATGAGGGTTATTTGTGTGATGTATTTCTAACTCCTCTTTGAATTTATATTTAAGTGCTTCTTGTTTAGAAAACATACACTTTCATCTCACTTTTTAAATCCAGATTGTAAATAAGGTGTGTTTACACCACTTACAGTTAATATAAATATTTACATAAGTTTGTTTAAGTCTTAGTCTTGTTATTTGTTTTCTAATTGCTTGTTATTCTTTGTTCCATTTTCCCTATTTTTATGCCTTTTTAAATTAATTATATTAAGATTTTTAACTTCCATTTTATCTCCACTGTTAGTTTATTAGCTTTTTTATGCTATATTTTACACTACTGCTCTAAAAATGTATTTGAAACTACATTTTTATCATATCAGTTTATTTTTAAATAATATCATACTATTTAGTATATATTGTAGTAAACTAACAACAGTGGAATTAATTCCATTTGTCCCTTCCATCCTTAGAGCTACATGTATCAAACATTAAAATTCTAGATGTGGGGTTCCTGGGTGGCTCAGTCAGTTAAGCAACCAACTCTTGATTTTGGCTCAGGTCATGATCTCAGGGTGGTAAGATCAAGGCCCATATTGGGCTCCATGGTGGGTGTTGAGCCTGCTTAAGATTCTCTCTCTCCCACTCCCTCTGCACCCGCTGGAAAATTCTATATGTGTAAGCCTCAAAATATATTTATATCATTTTTCTTTGAATTATAATTTGAAGATATTTAAAGAAAGATAGAGAAATTATATATTTATTTTTTTGTATATGTTTTACCATTTCTAGTACTGTTTATTTCTTCACACACAACAAAGCTTCCAACTTCCTTCAATTTTCTTCAGTCTAAGGTGCTTTATTTAACATGTCTCAAAGTGCAAGTTTTCTAAAGACATATTCTTTAGGTAGTTTTTGGTCTGCAATGGGTCTTTATTTCAGCTTCATTTATAAATGCTGCTTTCATCGGATAAAGAATTCAACATTGACAGAATATTTTTAGCAAGTTAAAGAGAGATCATTTTCTTTGTCCTTATATTGTTTCTGATTAAGTAAGCAACAATTGTTAACATTTCATCCTCTGCAAATAATTTGCCTCTTTCCTCTGGATGATCATATGACTTTCTTTTTATGACAATGTTTCATCCATTTGAATATGAACTGCCTTGGTATTTTTTTCTTTATGCTTATCCTGCTTTGCTTTTATTGAGCATTTTTGGATTTGTGGCTTTATAGTTCTCATGAGAGTTGAAAAAGTAAATGAACATTATTTCTTCGAATATCTTTGCTGTCTAACTTCACTCATTTCCTTTTGTGATTTCAGGTACACATATATTAGAATGCTTGATTATTCTTTTACAGATGGCTTTTTTTTTTTTTTCTTTTTCATTTTGTTAACTTCAGGCTCACTAAACTTTTGGTCTGTGGGGTACTATCTATTGGTAAACTCTTCTAATGATTTTAAAAATTGTGTGGTTTTTTTTTTTAGCAGTTCTATTTCCTGCATTTTTACATCTTCCATATCTTTTTTGTGTATGTTCATTTATTTCTTTACATTCCTGAGCATTTTATACTAGTTTGGTTACAGTGTGTGGGATGGCTGAACCCTACAATTAAGATGTGACAATTCTGGAGTTCAAACCACCACTCCAGCTGGTCAGAATTTGAACATCTTCCAGCCCTGGGTGAATGCGAAGAATTGGTCATCTTGTAGAATTCCAGTCGTTATTTAACTGGCCTTGTGTGATCTTAGTCTACAAAGACATAGCTTTTATTTAGTTGGAAGGGAAAAAATACTCTTCCACTACTCTTCTGAGGTCTTGACTAGAGCCCTTATAGCAAAAGACAGATTAACAAGCGGAAAAGAAACAAAAGTTTATTAGCAGTACTTCTCCTGTAGACCTGGAAGATACCTAAGGAAAAATGAGGAAAAACATGGTAAACAAGAGTAAACTTTGTTATGTGCACCCGTCTCCACCTTCTCCATTGATAAGGGCCTAAAGTGCCTTCGGGGATTAGCCTTTATTCTTCCTGGTAGAGAGGGAAAGAGGGGTAGCTTTGAAATTTATATCCTGTTTTTAGGCAAATAGGGGGAGGGCAGGGATCTTTTCTTGTAATTGCTTCCTGTGAAAAGCCTTCAGCTTAAAACAGTCCTCAAGCCAAAATGGTGTATTGTGAAGTGACATATTCTGCCATTTTTACAGCCAAAACCTAAAGGGATATCCATGAAAATTTCTGGAACTTTCTCCCTACAGCTTCTCCTCCCTATTTTTCTCTAAATTTTCTCTAAATTTTCTCTAAATCCTAGCTCCCTTCAACTCTGCTATTTATCTTCTTATTTCAGTAAGACTTATATGCTCTACTTAGCTTTCATCTAACTCCCCTTAAGCTATAATGTGCCTCCATACAGAAAGATAAGACAATAATATAAAATAAAATCTTTAAAAAAAAAAAAAAGAAAGGACATAATGGAGGTCATCTCCTTTGTTAGTTTAAAAATTTCAGTCAATACTGCCTGTTGTCCAATATCTAAAAATACACATTTAATATATTTTGTCTGATTATTTTAATTGTTTATGATGGTATCCCATGTCCTGTATTTGTTATTTTTTTACAACTGTTTTTTTTTAAATGTGCTCTAAGCGTGGTTGATTTATATTGCAGTGATTTTAAAATCTCTTTTCCTCCTCAGAAGAGGGTTGGTTTTATCATAGTATGCAGTTCATTTATTGGTTGATCATCTGGACCTGTGGAACATTAAGAAAAATTTCTGAAAGCCTAGAATGTTGCCCAAGTCCCTCTCCATGTGAAGGATTCAATTTCCAAATTCTGTTTGATTCCTTGGATCTTATCAAAGCTTGGTTCTATTGTCCAACTCCTTGAAAACATGGTCTTATCTTCTTAAGAAAATTTTTTAATTAGAGTATCGTTAACATACATTGTTATATTAGTTTCAGGTGTACAATATAGAGATTCAATAATTCTGTCATTACTCAGTGCTCATGATGATTCATGTACTCTTAAACCCCTTCACCTATTTAACCCATCCTCCCACCTACCTCCCCTCTGGTAACCAATGGTTTGTTCTGTATAGTTAATTTTTTTGGTCTCTTTTTTTCCATTATAGATGGAAATAGAAATCAAGCCATAGAATTTTGCGATGGCTTGCTCTGCATTGTTGTTTTAGGAAGACTTTACTAATCCAGTATCCTTCCTACATACTACCACAGGACAAGGTATCAGATTCCAAATAAAACTATGTAGCAATGGCTTATTATTATTTTATGATTTTCTATTAGACTGTATACTCTAAGAGAGTAGGGATCCTGTTTAAATTACTTTCTGTTATAACTTTGTCATTTAGCACCTTTCTGGGCACAAAAACAGATGCTTAAAAATATCTTTTGGTGTTGATTGACAGATTAAAAGATTTCAGGACATTTAGGCAGAGAATCGTAACTGGAATTTTACAAATGAGTCTCCCCTAGTAGCACAGGATACCTTAAGTACGAGAGTATTAAGAAGGTCAATGCTGAGGGTTAACCCTCCTGTTCAACTTTATGAATAAGATTTTACCTCTCCCAGCCTTAGGCCCTTTCTCATTTCCATAAATCAAAATAACATAGTGAACATTTACCACCTTTAATTTCAAACCTCACGTTCAGACCAGTTATTAAAAATATAAAATGAGTTCTGACCCATACTGTACAGTTTAAAGAGCCAGAGACTGAAGAAGTGTGGACAAGGGTGCACTGAAAATGTGTGAAAAGCATGATTATAAAGCATTATGATAACTAGAAATATTACTATGTTGTGAGATAGGACAGTCTAAAGTTTCTGATGCCTTGCTGGGAAAATTATTTAACCTGTCTGAGGCTGTTTCTTATCTCTATAATCAAGCAACTGGATGGGACGTCATACAAAATTGTTTTTAGCTCTGAAATGCTATGACTATTAAGACAACCTAATTTATTACAGTAACAAGTAATTTGCCTTATGGCAAAAAAAAATCCTTCTTTTTTGTTAGAAAAGATTTAAAGTCGTACTTTCTGTACGTTGTCTAAGCAGTTTTTCCTTGGTAAGATCATATCCAAGCCCTCCTTCAGAGCAGAAAGCATTTTGTAATTCAATGCTTTTTTAAAGTTGTTTTTTTTTTTAAATAACTGTATTACTCCTTAAGAGATTACTCTGGATGCCAACTAACTCGTCGTAAATAAATATTGCATTAGGTCAATTGTTCTTAAAGAATATGAAAATCTCATAAAAAATCTATTTGCCCGGTGGCCCTATCATCCACATACATCACACACCATTAATAATTAAATGTCACCAGCAAAATATTTGTATTTGGCAAACCTAACACTTAACAGTGATTACTATGGCTAGCAAAATAGCATAGTTTTCTTAACAAATAGTTTTGGGGATGTCTCAGTGGCTCAGTTGGTAGAGCATGTGATGCTTCATCTTGGGGTTGTGAGTTCAACCTCCACACTGGGTATACAGATTACTTAAAAAATAAAATCTTAAAGAAAATATCTGTGAAAATGCCTCCTTATGTAATCTAAAATAATCTATACATATATCATGAACATGTTAGCGGTAGGGCCCTTGTAATAAACAATATATTATAGGTGGGTTTATTTGGCTTTCTTGATATTCAGTACATTCTTCTAATTCTTCCATGAGAGTAAATAACATTATCCCTGGAAACTATGAAATGGGAAAGAAGTATTTGGTGTAGGTCTAAACAGCTGTTGTTAAGCTAAGATCTTAAGGTTACCCAGGTTAGAAGGAGAGAGAAAATAAAATAGGCAATTCTACTATTGAGAAATATGTTCTGATGATTATTTATTATTTTTATTGATTGATTAAATGATTGATTGATTGAAAGAGCTTTTGACTTGGTGGGGAGGGATGTAGATAGTGAGGAAGAGAGAATCTTAAACAGGCTCCATGACCGGCGTGGAGGCCGACTTGGAGACCCATCTCACAACCCTGAGATCATGACCTGAGGTGAAACCAGGAGTTGGTCGCTTAACCAACTGAGCCACCCACATACCCCTGTTCTAATAATTTTTAAACACACACATGGGATTAATAATTTAGTAGGCAAACATTGCACTATGTAACAAATTCTAACCCTTTTCAAAGATGTATTTTGTTACTGTTTTTTATTTTGTCCAAAACTTATACACCTTACTACTCTGATTTTTATCTCTTCCTATAAATATCCATGCATACTCATGTCTATTAAATTGATGTTTGAATTCATAACCTAATAGTATGTGCTATAATTTTTTTCCATACTATCATTTGTCTCTAAGAACTAAGAAGACCCCTAAAATCACATTTTTTCCTTTTACAATAATTCAAACTTACAAGAAAAGTTGCAAAACAGTACATTTCTTTTATTTTAAGATTGTATTTATTTATTTGACAGAGAGATAGAGATAGGGAGCACAAGTAGGCAGAGTGACAGACAGAGAGAGGGGGAGAAGCAGGTTCTCCACTGAGCAGAGAACCAGACGCAGGGCTCGATCTCAAAAACCGGGATCATGACCTGAGCCGAAGACAATCACTTAACTGACTGAGCCACCCAGGTGCCCCCAAAGATTTCAGGACATTTCTGTCTGTTCTTCACCTTACTTCTCAAATACCACATCTTACGTAAGCATAGAATAAAGCCAACAATCCAGGATCCCTCATCTTAAGTATGGTTTTTCTGCCTCTTTAGTCTCCTTCCATCCTGGAAAATGTCAACATCTTTTTTTTTTTTTTTTTTTTTTTTTTTTTTTTTTTTTTTTTATTNTGTCCATTATTTCTTAGAATACAATTCAGTTTGGGTTTGTCTGTTGTTTACTATTGGTTAAAAATGTGGTTTTTGCAAAAAAGTACCACAGACCTGATATTGTGTGCTTTCTTTGTGCATCATAGTGGGAGATACATAATGACAATATGTCTGATTATAGGTGTTGTTACCTTCAAACTGTTGGTTAAGGTGGTGGCTCTAGGTTTTTGAATTATAAAGTTAATTAATTTCCATTTATGATTTTAAATTACTTTATTAGATGACACTTCAAGAATATGTGATTATCCTGTTTATTGTCATAGTTTTAGGATGTGTTAATGCGGTATTTCTTAAATAGGGAATATTTTTTTCGTCCCTTCTAACTTGATTAATTAGAAATCTACTAAAAACTATCAGTTCTTTCCCACTTATTTATCATTCATTTATTTATGTCAGTGTAGCATTGAGGCTATTTTTTTTCTATAGATCACAACACGTTGTTATCATTGTTATTAATATTGCTTTCTTGTGATAAGACCACTTAACATGAAGCCTTTCCACTTAACAAAGTGTTAAGTTCACAATCCAGTATTGTTAAAAATAGCCACAACATTGTACACAGATCTCTAGAATAGATTCATCTCACATAACATCTTGGTTTTTACTTGAGGGACCACAAATCATGCCAGCTTCCTTCCTGGAGGCATTCCTAAATAGAATATATGCATTGAAATAATATTTCCAGACTCTAACTGTGAATAACCAGTGCAATTAAGAAAAAATCTATCTGCAAAACAGATGTCATATTTGTCCACATTTCCTTTGTACTCAGTGGCATTGCCTTAATTCAACCACCATGATTTTTAAAGTTAGCTTCCATTTAACTATTATGCTATGCTGTTGCTCTCAGAAGTAGATATTCAGTGTAGCAGTTACCTTGCTACTACTCTCCCTGTCTTAAATGTGCCTTTTTAGCAAACATATCTTAAATTTGGCATTTTATTTATTTGTTTATGAGACGTGTAAAACCAAATATTATTTAAAACGGCTTGAATAATAGTAAGAAATACTTAGCCAGAAATCTAATTCTAACTCTGTGGAAGTGCAGGAAGGAAAAAAATAATCAACTTACATATGTTAACTAATAAATAATTAAAATAAATAAATAAATAAACAAACACATTATAGACTGAAATAGCCTATGTTTTAAGAAAACCTAGGAGACAATCAACTAAATTACTGTTTCAATTGCTAGTATTTGACATTAAAGTGAGCGCTATCTGGCTGAGGGCTGTTCTTTGTGGTTAGTTGTGTATCAACTCTGATTCTGAGTTAAAGTTTCTATCATACTTCTTTTCAACTGTAGGCATCTAGGACTCCTATAATTGCTTTACTGACCATATTCTTGGGGTCCCCACTCTGATTGCTGTTTTCCTGAACACGGAAGAGCTGACAACTTCCATGCCCTGATAAGCAGAAAGCCAAACCAAGCTTTTAGAACACAAAACAAAACAAAGAGAGAAGCAATAGTTGTCCCTTGGAGGAAAAGGTGGATAACCAATGCATACCCCAAACCAAATTTAAACAGAATCACAACCCAAAGACCTAATTTTTACAATGTTTTTCTCCTGCTAATCTGAATTTAAAAGGAAGAGACAGCATGAAATTTTTTTTCTTTGTCATTCAACTGGGCACTACAGAGATCCAGAAGAGTTGACCTTGGCAAGAATTCTTACCCTCCACTGGTTCCTGCTAGTTTTCCCAAAATTCCGTCTGATTGCTCCAGAGTGAGTAGGGTGTCCCAGCCAACCCTTTATGGTCACCAGAAACTGTAGGAGAGGAAAAACATATCTTTTCTCTCTAATGTTTTAAATTGTTGGCTGGGACTCCATAACAAAAGAAGTATTAACAAGAGAAAAAGCATACAGATTTATTCACTATAAGTTTTACATGACACAGAAGCCTCCATAAGAAAATGAAGATCCAAAGACAGTTAAATCTCCATGTTTTAATGCTAGTTTCGACAAAGAATGGGACATGATGGAAAGAAAAACAGGACAAAGGTGAGCTAGATATGGTAATTGGAGCGAGGCTTGTTCATTCAGATTCCTCCTTGTATACCTTTGTCTGCAGAGAAGAAGGCTCTGGTCCTTCAGATATAGAGAGGTGACCTCTCACAGAAAGGTTTTATGACTTACTTCAGGAGAATATCAGAAAGTCTTTCCTAACTTTCATGACCTGCTGCATGGAAAGGTCAGAAAGCCCTTCCTGCACATGCCGTTTCTCAAATTCCCTTAGCTTGAAATTTCCATATGCCAAGCTGCCATATTTTAGAGTAACACGTTCTGAACTCTATCACAGGGAACACCTCTGAACAGGAAATAGGACGATCGTTATACTCAAGATTCATTGACAGTTATGCTAATGGTAGTGTTTAATGAGCTTCTTCTTGCCTTTCTTTCCTTGCTTTGTTGGTTTCTTACTTATTAGAGTAATTACTGTACTAATTATGGCCATTTTAGCTTGCTATCTTAATTATACTTTTGAGGGGTAAAACACAATTAACCAGAAAAATGTTAATGTCTTCCCATTTTTAATGCCAGAAGCTTGAGGTCCAAGGACAAAGCCGAAGTAAGAGTCCAGCTGCTACATAAACTGAGTATAGTTCAAGGAACACAAGACAAAACAAAAAATGACTCTCAGAATTAACTCTACAGCTGGATACTTATTTGTATAGTGAAGGTAGATATCCTCTCCTGACAAGCAGGATTGGANAATGACTCTCAGAATTAACTCTACAGCTGGATACTTATTTGTATAGTGAAGGTAGATATCCTATCCTGACAAGCAGGATTGGAGTGTGTGTGTGTGTGTGTGTGTGTGTTTTCTTGGTTGGGGGATGTTGTCGGAGGATATACCACATACGCATATACGAGGGGAGTGTTTACTTTCTTCTATAAAGAAGGGAATCTATTCTGAAAAGATTTGTTTGTTTTGAAACCTGTGTGGGTTCCCTTGACTAAGAATAATGTGGCTGAGTGAAGTCTTAAATTGTTCCTAGGAGGCTCTGGGACAACTGGTTGACGCATCCTTTGAACCCTCCAGACTGATGATATAAATCCAAACACCATACAAAATCTGTCTTTCAGAGATATTATTCCCCTTTCTTCCATAAAAGTGCTAATGATTTTATTGGTCTAAAGAGATTACTTAGAGAAAATAACTATATAAAACTAAAATACCATGGATTTAGATTTACTGACTAGTACATAGCAATTATTTATTAAATAAAAAAAACAAAAACAAAACTAGGGGCACCTGGGTGGCACAGTCAATTAAGCATCTGCCTTCAACTCAGGTCATGATCCCAGAGTCCTGAGATCAAGCCCTGCGTCAGGCTCCCTGTTCAGTGGAGACCCTGCTTCTCCCTCTTCCTTGGCCTCTCCCCCTGTTTGTGTATGCCCCCCCCTCAAGTTAATAAATATCTTATAAGTAAATAAATAAACAAACAAATAAACGGGAACCTCAGAAAACATATAGAAAAGTTAGGGACATTTTGCAAGTGAATTTACAATCACATAATCAACAAAAAAACATTATAATATAGTCCTTAGCACATGAGATTCCATTTCATATTTTCTCATCTTTTTCAGTAATCTACAGAATGCATTCCAAATTCATCACTGTTTTCATGCAAATTGAAAATAATTGTGAATGGGTCATTCAGTGCACACATAAATCACAGGTTCTTGATTCTAAAATGACAGCTAAAATAAAACTAAGCACTTGAGGATCTTTTTCTTTCAAATATATCTAAATCAACCTTCAAAAAAATAATATGCTACATTTACATTTCTTTAGTTAGTGTTCCAATTTACAATTTTCAAATGAGTATGATGGCAGTCTGATATAGAGAAGACAATATTGAATCAGGGGTCAGAAATGGATTTAAGAACCATCTCTGCAACTTACTTTGGATGACCTAAACTTTGGGTGTCAGTCCTCTTTTGTAAAATGATAATACTCCATTTTGCACAAGGTTATTTTAACAATCAATGACAGTGCATGTGAAAGCATATGAGAAAAGTTTATTGCTGGAGCAACGTGTAAAAAAAGTTTCATTTTATTTCCAGTATATTCTTTAGGAAAGCAGTAACATATTTGCTAAAGTTTTTATGTGCGGTAGGTGAGAAAGAATTAGCAGGTCTGCAATTGCTTTCACTTGTGGGAAATGCTCAAGCAAGAAAAATAACTTAGTCAATTCTTCTTGTAAATGGTAATGGCAGATCTCTTGGCAAAGATACAACAAATGGTATGTACCTTCAGAAGGGTCCACATCTATGAAATGTTTTTTAGCAGGCTACATCTGGTTCATTTAAAATTGTTTATGGCTAATAAAAACAAACAGAAACTAAGTCCTAGGATCCGGGACATGCCCGCTACTTAAATATCAGAATTAAAATGGGTGTATTTCACGACCAAACTGTTTTCCTTTTAGTGTGAGATACACACATACACACAGACACAGAAACTGTTGTTAAATAAGCATCGGAGATGTCTTAATTAATGTCTTCATTTGCCAAGAGGTGAAGGACGAGCAGGAGTGACATTCCATACATGCTCTGCTTTATGTGTGCCTCTCAATTAGTTGTATCTTTGAAATTAGGATAAATATTGATACTGAGTAAGAGTGTTTAATTCTTCTGAGTCTGAGCTTGCAATTTAATTATTTACGCTTGCATAGATTTTTTTAATAAAAATTGTTTTAACATCACTATCTTCTGTCCATTTGCTCAATCTAGAAACTTGGGAATCATCCTTGATATTATTTTTTCACATTCTCACCACAATAGATAGTCAATAATCATCTTCTAGCAATTGTACAATTTTGTCTTGAATGCATTTATTTATCTATGCTATCTCATCAGGCTAAAATACTATCATCTCATTTACAGTTGATGGGATGTTTCCTAACTGTCTGTCTCCACTGCTCTTTCCAATGTATTTTCAACACCACCAACTCTCTGCTCCAGTTGCCTGTGTGGTTTCCAATTGCTTTCCTTCTTAAAGCCAAAATCTTCACCACATCTCCTGCTGTAACCCACCATCACTTCACTCTCAGGGATCCAATCACACTACTCTTTTTATTTTCTTAATATTTTATTAGAGAGAGAGAGCGAGCAGGGAGGGGGCAGATGGAGAAAGAGAGAGAGAATCTCAAGCTGACTCCACGTTGGACCCCACAACCCTGAGATCATGACCTGGAAATAAAAAATCAGAGGGTAAACCAAATGAGCCACCCAGGTGCCCCCCAATCATATCAAAATTAACCTCATTCCCCCATCCTCTCAAGCTTCCTTTCACCCGGAACATTTTCCCAGCTAACTCATATCTCTCTTTAAATTTCACTTTGAACTGTAAGATTCTCCCAAATCCAGAAACTTTATTGTGTAATCTTGTAACGTTCTCTTCTTTATCAGAGACCTTACTAAAGTGGTACATAATTAGCTGGTGATGTGTGGAGCATTTAATTTCGCCAATTCCCGTAGTACTGCAAGCTCTGCAGGGGCCAGGATGTTATCCTCCTGTTCCTTGCTACAACCCCAGGGCATAACAAAGAAATGAACACAGGGACCTACTCAGAAAGGTTTACTGACTGAAGGTAACAGCTCAATTCCAGGTAATAAAAAAACAGTTATTAGTCACAGTGTCTTTCTAGGTATCTACAATAGAATTGTTCTGGCTCTATCCTAATTGGTTGTTGCTTTGATTTAAAAAGTGCTATAGTACTCCCCTCATGGTGAAGGAGTGAATATAGATAGCAGTCTTTCAAAGTGAATGTCCAGCCTTGAGTAAGAGGCAAATCCTCTGGGACATTTAGTAAAGGAATTTGTGAGAAATTTATGAAGGAATTTATGAAGTATTTTCTTTTCCTGAAAAAGAAACATGAAACATTCTGAAAACCATGGTGGATGGCTCTCTTGGGAATTAAACGCAAACACCATCGTGGATGGATGTAGAGCTAACAATACTTTCAAATGTTTGTGAGCCTGAACTTGTCACATAAAACAAGTATGTTCTAAATAACACACTGTTAGAATTCTATCAATCTTCAATCCCCAACTCCATTTTTGAATTCTTACTTGCTACTCTGCATGGTTTTATAATCTCTGGGTTTGTGCTAATATTCAAACCATCCTTTATTTAAAGACGAAAGATAGCTGAAGAAAATGACAAGAAAAGCAGTCAATTTCCAGTAGAAGTAAACATCTGCTTGTTCTCCAAGATGTTTCTGGTTGTTGATGAGCTCCAAAGTATGGAAAATCCTTGTAAACAAGAAAAGGAGTTATTTCACCTGGTTTTAGCTTCCATTTCACCACCAAGATGGACTGATTTGTTTGGAGCTTGACCTATCACTTATGGAAAGGTTTCAGGAGGTGGGTAGGTGTGATTAGTTTGATTTATTTATGGAATCATATACTTTTATTAATTATACATGGCCTTTCCTTCTTTTATTGCAGAAAGATGTATCATTAAATATGTAATATTTGAGAGCTTTTATGAGTCACAGAAAACTTATTATGATAGGATTACAATTATATTAAATACTTTCACTCATATACAAATAAGCAATAAGTAACATATTAGGTGAGTACACATATGTGCATTTACTAATCATCACATTAGTGTCCAAGTATTATTAGATAGTGATTTCTTCTTAAATATTTAAACACTAACATCTAATCACATTGGTTTTGGAAATTACGTTTTAATCACAGCAGTGTACCTCACCTTTCTAAGCAAAACACATTAATAAAAGGTCTTTCTTGACAACTTGACATAGGCTCATCCTGAACTTCAATATATACTACATCATCTGTTGATGTTCACAGGAATCACTGAGCTGCCAGATGAAGGGCTCCAAAATGTGCCACAATGACATAAAATTCCTCTAAGCTGAAGATATCTGAGAGTCCGCAATGCAGGGAAAGGCTTTCTCTGAAGTCCTCTCATCCACCTAAAAAAAAGATCCCGCCCAGGAAACCTCAGTTGTCATAAATTCTCTCCCCAAGAGTTTTACCCACCAGGGAAGACTGACTCATCACAGGAGAGCAGACAAGTAGGCACCATACTCAGACTGACATGAACACAAACCGTTGTATCTTCCATCTGTTCTCCTCAGGGCTCGTTTGTCTTCCCTAAAATTCATTTACTTTCCCCCTTCCTTCCCCTTTTTAAAATGCTCTATCAGCTATCAAATCTCACCACTTCTTTGAGTATTCAATTCTTTTTGTAATGTCCTTGTACATGTAAACTAAAAATTTATAAGTTTAGATGTCTTTACTCCTGTTGTTTTGTCTGTTGTCAGTTTAGTTCACAGCTCCCCAGTACTGTGCATTTTCTCACACACAAATATTTTTTAAAGAATTGCTAGATGTCTGGGTGCCTGGGTGGCTCAGGTGGTTAAGCATCTGCCTTCGGCTCAGGTCATGATCCTGGGGTCCTGGGACTGAGTTCCACCCACATCAGTCTCCCTGCTCCACAGGGAGTCTGCTTCTCCCTCTGTCCCCACCCCTGCTCAGGCTTGCTCTCGCGTGCTCTCTCTCTCTCTCTCTCTTTTGCAAAAATAAATAAATAAAATCTTTTAAAAAAAGATTTATTAGATGTCTAGGAGAGTGAAGTATTTCAATATATATATAGCTTTGACCCAAATCTGTATGGAGGCCAAGTCTATATGATAACATGATATTTCTGTATTAAGATTCAGAGTCAATTACATATCCTTTAAACTCTTGACTGTATCTGATTTTGGGGCGGCCTTCTATCCCATCCATCTCCCTCTTTTGCCCCTAAGTTCTCTATTTTCCATCTTTTATTACAACTCTGTTTCTTCCAGGACACTTTCATCAACCTTGTAATGCCGGATAGAAAAGCAAAACCTGGGGTGCCTGGGTTGTGCAGTTGGTTAAGCGCTGGACTCTTGCTTTCAGCTCAGGTGGTGATCTCAGGGTTATGGGGTGGAGTAACAACACATCAGGCTCTGCACTCAGTGAGGAGTCTACTTAGGGCTTTTTCTTCCTCCTCCTTTGCCCCTCCCCACTGTGCCCCTTCCCCACTGTGCCCCTCACCACAGCACCTGAGCTTTTTTTCTAAACAAATGAATAAATCTAAAAGAAAGAAAGAAAGAAAGAAAGAAAGAAAGAAAGGAAAAGAAAGAAAGAAAGAAAGAAAGAAAGAAAGAAAGAAAGAAAGAAAGAAAGAAAGAAAGAAAAGGGGAGAAGGAAAAAGGAA
Source organism: Ailurus styani (assembly GCA_002007465.1). NCBI lineage: Eukaryota > Metazoa > Chordata > Mammalia > Carnivora > Ailuridae > Ailurus > Ailurus styani. The sequence goes on along the minus strand of LNAC01000649.1, from coordinate 848,587 downwards.
AGAAAGAAAGAAAAGCAAAAGCTTTGTTGGCCTTACACCACTTCAATTACTAAAATGTAGTGAAATATGAAATAGCAGAGTGGTTAAGTAACACACTATAGAATGGACATGTTTGTGTTTGAATACAGGTTCCAAGGCTTTATTAGGTTTGTAATCTGTGCGAGTTACATGGACTCTGTGTGCTTTTATTTCCTTGCTGGTAGGGTAGGGATATTAAGAATAGTGTTCAACTGAAGGATTGATGGTTGGATGAAATAGGCTATTTTATGAGAAGAGAGTATTATAATATGGAAAGTTAAGTAATAATCCCAGGCATTGTCCTTACACCATTGGAAGCCTGTACTATTACACTCTTTATTCCATTTAATTTGAGATTCCTATACTCATTTTAATAACAAGTCATGCATTTGAGGGATTTATGTGTCATCCAAATTCTTTTTCCCAGTTTTTTTTTAACCTCATACCTCCATACCACAGCATTCGTTCAGATTCTGATCTCAGTATCTTTGACTCCAAATTATAATCAAACCTATACCTGCATTGCTTCACTTTCTAGCATCAGTCTAAAGTTCTTGATGCCTGGACTGTACCCAATACCTTAGTTGCCCAGCCGTGATTGCATTGAAGGAAATACCTGAGCCATTTCCTCTGTCCCACATGACTTTATCATACTGACCACATCTGTAACTAGAGAGGGGAAGTCTGAAAAAGTGGAACCTGAGAGCTCACAGTTGGCTGAGAGGTAGAAGGAAATTAAGGTGCAGAATATATGTTATTTCTCAGTAGAATGTGGAGGATGGAGGTACAATCTGCTGGGTTGATGGGAAATTCATCCACAAGATGGTGCACACTGCTTATCTTTGCTTATAGATTTTCCATCTTGAACAAAAATGTTAAATAATATATTTTCACAGAAAGGATAGAATAATAGCTTTTGTTTTGACAGACAGATTATATGCCATGTGTTATAATCTGTCATACTTTGTATTTCAAGCTCTATTGTGTTTTGGACATTACTGTATGCATGTGAATGTAGGCGTGTGTGTATTTGTTTCTACAATATAAGAATTGACCCATATGACATAGTCTTTATTAAATAATGTAGACCTAGAAAATTTTGGAGGCTGGAGCAGGGTTGTGGGGCAGATGGATTCTACAAGAAGTGAATACTGTTTTGTTTTGTTTGCCAGAAATAGAACTATAAGGATATATTGACTATTTTGAAACACCAATTCTATGTAAAGAAAAGTACATGCATTTGTATATTATTCACCTTTTTAATTGTATAGCTCTTTATAAATGCAATGTGTGTGCCTTTTGCTTCCTTTGTGATTCTCTCACAAGTTTTGTATAATTGCATTCCACAGTTATCATTCAGATGTGATTGATAACTTAGGTAAGGCTAGCAATAGCTACAGCTAAAAACAGAAAGAAATACAGGTGCCATAGGAACCAATTACAAAAGAGGATGGAATATCCTGTGCAGAAAGAGCAGCCACGGGAATGGAACCAGTTGCTCATGCATTTGGAATTTGCTTGAGCCTTATCTCGTGCATACCACTTCACTAGATGCAGTGTTGCTGTGCATGTCCAACGTTATGTCTTTGTAGATCAGACATCACCCAGGTAAGGAGGTCAGGTCAAATGATAATTTGATGGACTATAAAAATCTTTCCATCTTTTCTAAGACCATATAAACCAGAAATTGCTTTTTCATAGAATAGATATATATAGCGAACAGAATAACATTGTTCCCGAATCCTAAAACCTATGCTATGATTACCCCATAGGGGTCCACCAAAGTCTCTGTGCAGCATCCCAATTCAACATAGAGACTTCAAAAGTCATCATTATCTTCAAAGTCCATATGGCTCATATAGCAGAACAGCTTGCTCAGCAGCCAAGACCTATTAATAAGACTTCATGCTTTGAGTTCCACTCAAGAATGGCAATCTTTTGGGTTACTTGGCAAATGAGTTGAAATAGTATGCCCCAAAGGCCATATAGTCCTCCAAAATTCAAACAGCCTCGCTAAGTATTATGTTACCCTTCACTTAGAAGTGATACAGCTACAATATAATAAATATGTAAGTGAATATGTATATATAAGTATATGTGAAAAAGGCCATTGAATTTCTCCTATTTATTTCCTACCCTTAAATATACATATCTTACCAAGGTATTTAAGCTTGTTATTACTTCTGCTCACCATCAGCAATCTGCCTGACATCATCAATATAATGGATACACATGAAATATGGGATAGAAAAGAGATCAATGCCCCCATGGCTAGATTATAACATAATTGATACAGATCTGAGGTAAGAGAATGAGCTGTGTTATTGGATCTGCTAGCTGTATGCAAACTGTTTCTGGTGTCCTCAGCAATAGGCACAGAAAAAAAAAACTATACACATTCACCAGATCGATACCTGAATACCAGGTGCCAGGATGTGTTGATCTGTTCCAGCAAAGAAATTACAGCTGGAGCAGCAGTTGCAATTGAAGTCACCACCCAATTAAGTTTACAATAACCCACTCTCTTTCTCCAAGATCCATTTGTCTTCGGCACAGAAAAATAAGCAAGGGAAATTGGAATGTGATTGGAACCACCAAACTTGGATGATTCGAGCTTGTGATGGTGAAACTAATCCCTCTAGAAAGGCAAATCTAGGGGCTTCCACATTTCCTTTTCTATCATAATAGCTTATTCCACAGGTCAGGTAGCAAAAGTAGGGTTTCTACTATTTGCTGGGTATATCTGTTCCAACTACGCATGTCCGAATTAAGAAAATAAGTACAGCATGGGTCTGGGGTCCCACTGCATCCACTCTGCGTGGGCCGGAGGTAACTCCATTAACCACATGACTCCCACAACACCTCATGCTGACTGGTGGGCCACGGTGGCACTTTTGACTTCAGGAATTAGTGTCAGTTCAAAGTCGATGACCAATTATCTCTGAAAACCAGTTATTTGTCCTTTCCCAAAGCACAACCACCTTGATATAGGATGAAGATTCACTGAGGACAGACTAAAAGATTTATAGAATACCTTTTTTGGCAGGCCAGGACTTCCTTAGCAACGCTCAACCTCCCTTTCTTTCTAAGGGTTATGACTTTGTAAACTGCTTCAAACTAGAAAATGGTACAGGGACCAGAAGTCTCTACCCTGATCATTTAAGTAGAACTTCTGTTCACTGAACTTTGGACTTTCAAGCAAAAATTTTATAGGCTGCCTATCTTATACTTAAGTATAAGTCCCACTTTATCCCTACAACTCCAATATTTATCACTCCATTAAATTCTGGTAATTCATTTGATAACAACAATTTCCACTGTCACTGCTGGCCTTAGAAAGTAACCGTTGCAGAACTCATTAAAAATGCTAGTGTTTTACTTACAATGTATGTTTTAAAGCCTTGATTAAGGGCTTATCCTCCTCTAAGAGACAAAATTAGGGGTTGGGTAAGCAGATGTCATATAACAGGCCCACTCCAGTATTCTAACCTCCAGGTGCTTTGAGATACTTTCTTCTAGAGCGGGACTATTCAATAAAACTTCCTGTGGTGATGGGGACAGTCTATCCATCTGTTATCTACTCTGGTAGTCACTAGCCACATTTGACTGTTGAACACTTGCAATATGGCTAGAACAGCTGTGAAATAGAACTTTGATTTTACTAATTCTAATTAACCTTCATTTAAATTTTTTAATTTTTATTTTATTTTTTGTTTTAAAATGTATTTTATTAACAATAAATAATTATACTTCATAATGTAAAATTAAGATAGTTATAAATCTTATCACTATATACAATTTGTGGGTGTTTGTTTTGAAAACAATGTTAGGGAATTCATTTATTTAAAAAAAAGAGACTTCTTTGTGATAGAGCTATAAGTGATGATCTAAGTTTAGTTTGTTTTGATGACTTAATTTTGTTGCTGTCATAATATTTATTCAATCTGCATGAATTTATTCAATTTTTGATATTTATTTACTTCTATTTATTTTTTAACATAGCAATAACCTGTAATATTGTAGTGGATTATTAATTTTAATAAACAAATGTGTCTAATGCTCTTGCACTGGAAAGAACAATTTCATAGTACAGAAAGGAAGTTCTGGCATCTCAGCTTTGTTAGCCAGAAGCTACTTTTGAGTCCATGTTTCAGACAACCAACCAAGCTGACTCCCAGCTGCTCGAGCAAACACACTGAAGTCAGGCTCTCCGATTAGTGCACTCCTATCGATAATATCTGCCTGATCCAATATATTTTTTTAAGATTTTATTTATTTATTTCACAGAGGGAGAGAGATCACAAGGAGGCAGAGAGGCAGGCAGAGAGAGAGAGGGGGAAGCAGTCTCCCCGCTGAGCAGGGAGCCCGATGCGGGCCTCAATCCCAGGACCCTGAGATCATGACCTGAGCTGAAGGCAGAGGTGTTAACCCACTGAGCCACCCAGGCACCCAAGCCTGATCCAATATTATGTTCATCCTGACCTAGCAAGCTTAGAATCCATTATACTTTTTAATCTTATCAGATCAAGGAGCCAACTCCAGATTTCTAGCATTAAGGTTCTATTTCACAGGGAACACTTCTGGTGCTAACAACTACTTTAGTCAAGCTCCAGTCAGAGAATCAGGGTTACGGCATCACTATGAGTATTATGTAGTAAGGGATTTACTTTTAGCAATTAGGCCTTAAAATTATTTGAAAAGCTCTGAAAGGGAGAGTTGAAGATTCAGAAAAAGAGTAATTAACTTGACTTCCTTAAGCACTTGCTTGGATGGATGTGTTGGAACTTGCTGGGAAAGCTGAAGAGCCAAGCACAATCAGTCACTGAAATGAGACCGTGACAGGTAGCCTTTGAATGAGTCTATGGGAAACTATTAACTGGTTAGTTATCACCTGTGAGGAGCTGTAGGCAAGTGTCTGGTGGTGGAATGAGAGCCACTATTCATCATGAAGGCAAACAGTTGAGAAGATGAGATGGACATGAGCAGAAGAGAGAAAGGATGAGCTAAGATTTCCTGGGTACTCTACAATTGCCTATCACCACATCTGATGATGAAATCCTAAGATTAATGACCACAGCTTCATTTTCATCTTCTGAATCTCAATAGAGTTTCTCTTTTGGTCAACTCTAACCTGAGAACATACAGGATAGTGGTTCTGGGGTATGCAATTTCCTTCTTTGTTGACATTAGTAAGAACCAGCACACTTCCTAATTTGAATATGTAATTCATGGATTACCAATAATATATCCAAAACAATATCTGTCTCAGAGTTTTAATGAATAATTGATGATAGTTGATGAAATTTGAGGAGGGAGAGTTGGTGTATGATGTTAAAAATTACAAATTAGATTTTTCTTTAATAACATTGATATCACATAACTCTGCTCCCTGCTGTGAAATTATCTCTGGGTTGCAGGAGGGTGTGGTTGCAATGCTGACTGCTATTCTAATCATACTCACTAGGCCACAAATATTTTATAAATTCCTGATTCATAGGAATCAAATTGTATAGGTATATTTTCACTTCATAAAGTCTTCAGATTATAACTGATTGGACCAAAATATATACACTTAATTACAGCCAATGACATTCTATCTTTTGAGAGATTAGAGTTGGGATGAAGAGAGAGTAGTGTTATTCTAAGGTGAACTTTAAACTCAGATGAAGTAAGACATCATGATCTGCCCTGTGGACCAGAGAATCAAAGTTAATCAACCTGTCCTGGAGTGAGAAAAATAGATCTAAAACTGATTTGCTGTGAGATGTGGAGTATGGAGAAAAAGAAATATTGCTCAATGCTTTTTAGTTACTAACTTTACTTTTTTTCTCAGGTTCATTTCTTCCTTAGCTTTAATGTAATACTGCCCACCCCCCTTTTAACTTCCCTGCTATGGTGAAGCTAACTTGGGCTGGTTTCTATTAAAAATACCCTAACTAATATGACCTCTATATTTGAATTTCTCCAAATAAAAATATGACACAGGCAGTATCAGGAAATCATTTCTCATTTTCACTCTCCGTAGAGTAATATTCAGTATAGTTCAGCAATGCCAACGTCTCAAAATTGCCTAGGTATTACAGTTTCATGAACATAGCTCAGAAATCCTATTATATATACAAAGAAAAAAATCAGGATTAAATATTCCATGTTAGTGAATCAGTGTAATGTAGTGGTTAAAAGGGCAAAAGCTAGAGTTAGATTGCTTTGATCCAAATCGTGGTTCTTCCTCTTGTGAGTTGTGACCTTGGACAACTCAGCTTATTTCTCATTGCTCTTCTTTGTAAAATGAGGATTATAATAGGACCTACCTGATAGGGTTGTGATAATTGTTTGAGGTAATATATACAACACATAAAGCATATGGTGAACATTTAATATGTGTTAAACAATGTTTTTGCTTTGGTGAGGGCTGTGAAAGATGTAAGCCTGATGATTCACAGACCTGTACCCCTTGGGCAAATAATAAAAATAAAAAAAAAAAAAAACAAAAAAAACAATGTTTTTAATATCAATCATATAAGCCTGTATCCTTACTATGAGCTTATTTCCCCTCATTTTGAAAGAATAATCTTATAAGAAAACTGTAAATGCATGGTATTTCAGGGTCATTATTTTATACAGAAGATGGCATTTCTCAAGTTGAACAAAAGCTACTTTTTTACATTCCTGTGCTGGTTACCAGTAATCTTAAAGCAAAGATAAGATCATAAATCCCCTCCTGGATCATGCGTCCCAATTATGCTGAAACAAAAGCCTTTGGAAATTGGAGGATAAAAATGGCAATTTTCCACTTTGTTCATTGGGTAAACCATGTTCCTTAGTTTTCTTATGACATATTAGTATGATGCTTCAGGTTTTTGTTTTCACAAGTAAAAGTAGTGAATGGAAATACAGAAGGATGGGCAGCAACTCCACAGGAAATACAGAAAGAAAGAAAGAAAGAAAGAAAGAAAGAAAGAAAGAAAGAAAGAAAGAAAGAAAGAAAGAAAGAAAGAAAGAAAAAGGGAGAAAGAAAACAAGCATTTTATTTCAAAGAATAGTAAGTGTCAAAAGAAGACTACCTAAAACTAGGACATAACTCTATAACTTTTGGGAAGTTGCATCTAAGACATACAAGAGCAGGAAGGATAGACCAATAGAATAACCAGCTGTAACAACATAGTTAGCTATTTTTATCATTTGTAAAATATTATCTGTATTATATCTCAGGTCATTTAATAATACTTTCAACTTTCTCTAGTCTAGCATGTTTCTAGTGATGTTTCTGAAATCGATGATATTCAGTATTTATTTTCCATTCCTCTTGCATAGTTTGCTCATAAACTAATATACAGGTATGCAGCATGTGTGTAAATAGTTCTAAGTTAAGATTGAATGACTCAATGGAAGGCTTTGTTTGTTTGCTATATTTGTATTTCTTCATGTGTATCTACAAACCCTAAACTTTCATTGCGACTTTCCTAATGCCTCTCTCTAAGCATTTAATCCTCTTCTCTCTAAATGTGATAAAATCTATCAGATGACTGGAAAACAAGAGGACAAGTCAGCTGAGAACTATGTATTTTTAATAGTCTCCTCTTCCAGAAACCCTCTGAACAATGTGATCTTTATTTCCTTAGGCACTTTTATAGGGCTCCTCCCTATGTGGATACTAGAATCAGTTTCCAGAACTAGAAGGGGCTTTAGAGATTACAATAGAAATAACACAACTACGCAACTTTTCAAAAAAAGTTTTGTCATTTGCAACAATGTGGATGGAGCTAGAGAGTATAATGCAAAGCGAAATAAGTCGGTCAGAGAAAGACAAATACAATATGACTTCACTCATATGTGGAATTTAAGAAACAAAACAAACAAATATGGGTCAGGGGCGGGTGGGGAGAAAGAGAGAGGCAAACCAAAAAGCAGACTTTTAACTATAGAGAACAAATTGATGGTTACCAGAGGTGCTGGTGGGGGGGGATGGATTAAATAGGTGATGGGGATTAAGGAATGTGCTAGTGATGAGCACCAGGTGTTGCATGTAAGTACTGAATCACTAAATTCTACGCCTGGAACTAATATGCTGTACGATAACTAATTGGAATTTAAATACAAATTTAAAAAAGAAGAAGAAGAAATAACACAACTGAGCCTGGCATGTGGGTCTGAATTGCCACAAATCCTGGGACCCAGGATCCTAGTTCCCCTTCTGTGCTTTGTTGCCATTGCCTTCCATGTATTGCTTCTCAATAACTAACCAAATTTGTTCACTTGTGATGGCATATTCACAAGGATAATAATTAAGAAAAAAATTAGTTGTATCTATGTTGCTCATAAGTCAGCATTTACACTATGAGCTCATGACTGCTTAACTGTGATTCTAAACTTGGGCAAATAAATACTCTTTCCCCCACACATTAGATTGCTAATTTGACCCTCTGATTTGGTTGAAATATGTGCAAGATTCTGTGGGTTTACATCCATTTGCCCTCCATTTGTCACTGCTTCTGAGGAAGCTCAAAGAAGAGCCTGACTCATTCCATCCACACACTAGACTTCTGCTCAGGAAAATGCTCTCAGATCCCACTTAGAATCAGTCACTATCATCATAAACCACGGGAGGGACTGTCAGTAATTACCTTACTTATGAATCCCTTGACCCAACACTTCTTTCCTACTGTCTTTATTATCACTGTAACTGCCCAGTATTCCCTGGGAACAATAAAGTAGTTTGGAAACATCTGTCAGGTTAAAACTTTGTGGAATAGCATAGGGCTGAATTTGAGGAGAATATTAAGATTTGCTAATAAGTAATAAGTTAAGAGTGGTGTTTATGGCCTAATTCCGTACAATAGATATTATAGAAATATTATAGAGAAAATGACAATTTTTTCATGTTTGGTGTTGTCTCCCTATTAGGGATGAAGAAATAAATATCTGTGTATTGATTTACACTTGTTTCAACTTAATATTAGGTTAAGGCAATCACAAACAGGTGGTAGACATATAAAATAATAGTATTTCTCACAACATATAATTTTATTTCACTATCGTGAAGAAAAATTACAGATAAACAGGTCTATTATGGTGGACTCAACATCGGTGTTCTTCCTAGCACATCCTGTAAATACAGCCATCTCTCGGTTCAAGAAGGCTGCACAAGCTCCAGCCATTATTTCCACATTTTAGCAAATGGGAATGAAAAACCACAAAGAAGTGGGGTGCCTGGGTGGCTCAGTGGGTTAAAGCTTCTGCCTGCAGCTCAGGTCAGGATCTCAGGGTCCTGGGATCGAGCCCCGCCTCGGGCTCCCTGCTCCCTCCTCTCTCTCTGCCTGCCTCTCTGCCTACTTGTGATCTTTCTCCCTCTCTTGGAAAAAAAGAAAAGAAAAGAAAAACCATGAAGAAGGACATACACCTTCTGTATTAGTGTGGTTAGGTTGTCATTACCAAATACCACACACTGGGTGGCTTAACCAATTAAACCTATTTTTCTCACAGTTGTAGAGGCTAGAAGTTAGAGAGGGGAAGGTGGATACATAGAAGAAAGTCAATGTGCTGATGGTGCTCTTGCTAGAGAGAAATGAAATAGATGCTGGACAGGAAAAGAAACAAAATCTTACTACCCAAAGCTAGAGATTTCAAAATATACAGCTCTTAAAAGCATGAAAATAATCTAAATACTAAATCCAAATGTATAGAAGATCAGAAGAATTAAAAATGAGAAAGGACAGGTGAAGGAGCTTAAACCCTGTGACTGAGAATAATAAGAATTAAATGCAGTAAAATTATAATTATATTGAAAGTGCTTAGAATTAAACTATCTTATTTCTATAAGAATACAAACACATAAGGCATTAATCAAATATCCAAAAATTAAAACATTGTTGGGAAATAAGGGATGTAAGTATAGTCTTGAGGCAAAGAGGATATTCCAAAAAGAGACATGAGCCTCATAAAAGAAAAATAAATGAACTTGACAGCACAAAAACTGCAAAGGATTATACAGTCTATACACCATGTACTTTGATCCCATTACTTTTGTGACAACTGAATATTTTTTAAGAGGAAAATAAAACTAGCAAGAAAAAAAATCACATGAAATCAGAATCAGCCTGTTTGATCCTATAGAAAGCCCTAAAATTCATATTTCAGAAGTTCTTCAGTATAGATCTTCAACTTATGTTTGATACTAGTGCCAAATCAAGTAGCATATCGCTGTTGTCAAAGGGCCTGGGAAGAGGAAGATTTGCTGTTAGCTGGAGGATTAGGGGTAGTTCCCACCAAGCCATTCTGCTCCCTGGCATCTTTCTTTGTTAGCTGGTCTTAAGCAGTAGAAGTATAGATTAGGCACATTGCACAATGGGTGTTATCTTCATTAAAGTGAATTCATTACAAGTTAATGCCAAATCTGAAATGTTTCCAGATAGTGGTTGTTTTTTTTTTTTTTTTGGTAAAGTGGAGTCACTTTAAAATAAAACTGAAGTTTAAGTGTGTCATTGCTGTCTTTGATCCCAGCACGAATAATTTAAAAACATGAATTGTGCTTCTCTTGACTAATTCTGGTGGCATCTGGTTTGACTGATTTCCACATTCTGCTTTTCAAAGTTTTAAGTGAAAAATTTCAAATCAAAATTCCTGCTAATATATATATCCATATATATACATATGTACATAAATATGAATATGTATGCACATACAGGATGATTTGTATATACAAACAAATATGTATACCTGTATACCTATGCATATGAACACACCACACATACGTGGGCTTATATGTAGACATATGCATGCATGTGCATATACATGTCTGTATAAACATACATTTTACATTCCATGTAATATATAAATTCACAATTATATATTTAAATTATAAATTTATATACAGATACATAATTGATGAGTGAAAGATTATCTTTTTATTTTTCAAAGTATCCACTTTTTTCCCATTTGTTTCTGTGAGAAATATTTTCCCAGTCATAAATGCTTAAATCTTTTTTGACTCAGAATCTGTTTTTGAGAGCCATTTTGTACTTCTGATTCACAGGCCTTCTCCATAATTGATCTTCTACAATGGTTTTGTGACAGGCCTCTTCTGAAGCAGGCAAAGAAATAGATGAGATAACGCAACCCTATTTATTTACGAGGGTTGTATTTTCATTGATTGACATCTGAACCCAGAGGAAATATGGTTTCATTTTCCACCAACAGGGTGAATCAAGATTAAATGTCACCTAAATTCTCTCAAGTCAAGGATTCTTTTTATCATTCCAAAAACAATAAAATGGTTTCCATTAGCCTGAGCACAAAACCTGAAACTTAGTTCCTTACACCAATTTATCATGATTTGAATATAATTGAGAGGAAACTAACTCATGTACTTTATATTTTTGCTATTAATTAGCAGACATTCTGGAATCTTCTGTCAGAAATGTCAGAATTTTT
>LNAC01000649.1:805607-836560 GCA_002007465.1 Ailurus styani | reverse complement strand
TGTGTGTGTGTGTGTGTGTGTGTGTGTGTGTGTGTGTGTGATAAATGTCACTATAGGAGGCAGACATTTGGCAGCATGTGTGAGCTAACACACAGTGCATTTGGGATTTCTTTCTCTTTAGACAAGGCAATTCGCTTTCACTGGCTGACACTTAAAAACATTTTCCTTTTTTGTCAGGGTGAAGTAGATAATTCCTAACCGAACAGCAGCTTTATTTATAACATATTCAGCAATCAAGTGTAATAAAGTCCCAGGCCTCAAATAAAATTTGAATCACCTATTTCAAGGTACAAATTAAATGTGGTTCATTGTTCTATAAGCTTGCAACTCAAAGTGTGAGCAATGCACCAGAAGAATGGGCATCACCTCGACACTTCCTATGACTGTAAGATCACACTCCTACCCTTACAGACTCTTTTCAGAACCTTCAAACAACACCCCCCACGTGATGCATGTGCATATTAGTCTAAGAAACCTTGCTTGACAGTATCTCTTCCAAATGCTTATCCAGATCCAATATCCTCATTTACTGGGTAATCAATATCTCAGGTATCCTATTTCACTGTTGGATAACTCCATTGATGATGAAGATCTTCCTTACCTTAAGGCAAACCTCTGCTTCTCTCTTATATACATCGAATGAGTCCAAATTCTTCAAGGGCCAATCACGGTAAGGTTCCTTTCTCTTTCAGGATAGAATTTCAGATACTTAAATGTATTACTTGCTCTATTTCCTTACTCTTCCCTAATTCCTTTAGTTAGTGCTCACAGAGTAGTTATTTCTCCAGCCATGTTGGATGTTCTATATGAACTATGTCTTGATGATTTTGACTCAATATGTGATCTCTCAATTTAAAAAGCAGTACTTCAGTGATCAATGTGGAGTTGAGAAAATGCTGCCTCCTAGATTCTGTGCATTCTTCATCTATAAATGAAACTTACATAGTATATATACACACACCATAAAGGTCACAATATATGCTATATACTCTATTCTTAGACCACTTCAGAAAATATACTACAAATATTTCATTTCATTTTTTTTAAAGATTTTATTTATTTCTTTGACAGAGAGGGACACAGCAAGAGAGGGAGCACAGTAGGGGGAGTGGGAGAGAGAGAATCAGGCTTCCCGCCGAGCAGAGAGCCTGATGTGGGGTTTGATCCCAGGACCCTGAGATCATGACCTGAGCCAAAGGCAGACGCTTAACGACTGAGCCACCCAAACACCCCTCATTTTGCTTTTTAACTAATTATGCATATGGCATCTTTTTTTTTTTTAACACTAAGCAAACCCCATTAGATTATGTTGATGAAAACTCCTTGCGAAAGGACCCAGGTCATACCTTTCATTTTTATTGTCTACCATAACCTCTAGTACATGTTAGGCTTAAAATAATGATTTTATAGTTGTTTTGTCCAACTTTGATGTATATAAGTAAAATCACATGCATAGTCAACGTTGGGAAGAAAGGAGGTTCTGAGTGGCAGACCAGCCTTATCTCACTGGTTATGTGACTTTGAACAAGTTTTAAGCCTGTTGAGACATTGTATGCCTCATCTATAAGCGAAGGCACTAGATTCTACCAACTTTCAATTATTTTTTTTAAATATGGATTTTTTTTCTTCCTCAAGGGAAACCTCACTTGGACCTTACTTGGAACACAAATCTCATAAAATAATAAAAGCTAAGCTACTCAAGCTAAAGAGGAGGATTGAAGAGGAGGGCAAGACCTTCCTGGAAAATGAGAAGGAAAAGTACTCTAAGCTAGTAATGTATTTGAGTATCTCAAGTAAATATTATGAAAGGCAAAAGCTCTAATGTGTGTCACAGACTCAGGATTAAGCTTTGCTTTTCTACCAAGGATGGCTTACACTAGTTTGGATATGTCTTATATTTTGAATATCCTCTTATATTCTCTTGTTTTGGATCTTTCAATAGTGCACTTATTTCTTAATGTTTAGAAAGTCAAAATGTGAAAAAGAATGCTTTATCAGCCTTTTTTTAATTTTAGTAGAAATAAACATGAAATCTACCCTCTTAAATGTTTAAATGTGCAGTAAAGTATTGTTCAATAGAGGCACGTGGTTGTACAGCAGGTCTCTAGGATGTTTCATCCCGTGTGACGAAATTCTAGACCCATGGAACAAAAACTGCATTTCCACCTTTCATCCCTCTTGCCAGGCAATCACCATTCTAACTTTGTGCTTTTATGCTTGACCCCTAGATGTACCTCCTATAAGTAGAATCGTGCAGTATTTTTCCTTCTGTCACTGGCTTATTTCATTCATCATAATGTCCTCAAAGTTTATTCATGTGTAGCATGACAGGCTTTCCTTCTTTTTTTTTTTAAAGATTTTATTTATTTATTTATCTGACAGAGAGATCACAAGTAGGCAGAGAGGCAGGCAGAGAGAGAGGAGGAAGCAGGCCCCTTGCTGAGCAGAGAGCCCGATGTGGGGCTTGATCCCAGGACCCTGAGATCATGACCGGAGCTGAAGGTAGAGGCTTTAGCCCACTGAGCCACCCAGGTGCCCCTTTCCTTCTTTTTTTAAGGCTGACTAATATTCCACTAAATGTCTATACCACACTTCCCTATCCATTATCCCCCAGTGGACATTTAAGTTGTTTCCATTTCTTGGCTGTTGTGAATAATGCTGCAATACATCTAAGGGTGCAAATATCATTTCTAGATTCTGCTTTCAATTATTTTGGATAAATACTCAGAAATAGGATTGCTGGATCATATGATCATTCTATTTTAAAAAAATTTTGGGGGGGAAGCTCTGCTGTTTTCTATGGCAGCTATATACTATACTGGGAACCACTTTATATTCCCAGTAATAGAGCACAAAGTGTTCCAATTTCTGCACATTCTTACCAACAATTCAAAAAATTTTCTCTGTGTGTATGTGAGTCTGTGTTTAATGATGGCCAGTGTGGGAAGGAATAATTCATTGTGTGAGGTGATATTTCATTGTGTTTTTAAGTTTGCATTTCCCTGATGATTAGTGATATTAAGCATGTTTTTATGCACCTGTTGACCATTTGTGTACCTTCTCTGGAAATATATCTATTTCAGTCCTTTGCCCATTTTAAAAATCAGGTTATTTGGTTTTTGATATTGAGTTGTAAGAGTTCTTTATGTATTTTGAATATTAACCCCTTATTATATAAGTGGATGGCAGACATTTTCCTATCCTATAGGTTGCCTTTTACTCTGTTGATTCTTTCCTTTGACGTGTAGAAGTACTTCAGCTTGATATATACCCACTTACTTATTTTCGTTCTTATGGTCTGTGTTTTTGGTATCATATCCAAAAAATTATTGCCACGATCAATGTCATGAAGATTTTCCCAGGCTTCCTGCTGAGATTTATAGTTTTAGGTCTTACATTTAAGTTTTTAATCCATTTGGAGGTTGGTTTGTTTGGTATGGTGAGAGATAAGGTTCGCATTTCATTCTTTTGCATGTGAATATCCAGTTTTCCCTGCGCCAGTGCTTAAAGAGACTATTTTTCTCCCCATTTTGTATTCTTGGCACTCTTGTGAAGATTATATAACTGTATCCACATGGGTTTATTTCCAGGATCTCTATTCTGTTCCATCGTTCTGTATGTCAGTCTTGATGCTAGTACAATATTCATTTGATTACTGTAATCAAATGTATCAAATCTGTAATATGTCTTGAAGTGAGGAAATGTGAGGCATCCAGATTTTTTTCTTCCTTCAAAATGTTGTTTTGACTATTTGAGGTCCTTTGTAGTTCCATATGAATGTTAAAATTATTTTTCTATTTCTCCAAATGCCATTGGGATTTGGCTAGGGATCACACTGAATCTGTAGATTGCTTTGGGTAGGATGAATATTTTAACGATATTAAGTCTTCCAATCCATGAACATGAAATGCCTTTCCATTTGTTTGTGTCTTCCTTAATTCTCGAAGTGATGCTGTATACTTTTCAATGTAATTGCCTCCTTTAAGTTTATTCTTAAATATTTTATCCTTTTTGTTGCTCTTGTAAAAAGGACTGTCTTCTTAATTTCCTCTTGGACTGCTCTGATCTGAATCTGATCATGATTCTCTGATTTAACCAACTTTTCTTACTAATTGCCATAGTGCTCATCCTGGTGTCATTGAATAAAATCCTCTCAGGTGTAATAAATATAAAGCATTTTACACTTCATGACTGCAATCACTGTCATAAGAGCTCACTATCATTCATTATACAACAAAATCAGAGGAGAAGGGAAACTGATGTTACTTGTTTTAGATTTCAGTGACTTACTTCTTAAGGATGTCAGAAAAATCAGATGTATTATTATACTTCAGTCCTGGAAACTAGTAAAACATTTTCAAATTAATGTTATTTTCTTAGTGATTTAAATTTGGTTAACAGTCAACTTTAATAGTGTTTTGAGTTTTCTGGAGCATGTCTTGTTTTGCAAAGTTTCTTATTGATGTATCCCTTGGAGATGCAAAGATAGCAATTTATATCCCTAAAACAAAAAGGACATTTGACTTAACTGGATGTATGAATACTAGAATAAAATATAAGCAGTCCCTTAAAAAATAATTTAAATAATATCCAATTCATCATTCTATTTCTCAGCCAACAGGGTCAATGAAAAAAAATTGTTTGAAAAATAAGTTCATATTATGTAACTTATTTAAAATTTTAGAAATCTCTAAGATAATTATTATGCAATCCAAAATCAGCCTTTAAGACTTCTGATACACCTCACTATACCTTGCTGATATCTCATCTTTTTTTTTCTTTCTGGCCACTGATTGAAATCTGATATTTCTAGAGAATTGTTATTTAGTTAAGACTTAAGAACAGTTGAGAAACAGGGATAAAAGTTTGCTTTTTTACAGTTGGGACTTTTTNTTATTTAAAATTTTAGAAATCTCTAAGATAATTATTATGCAATCCAAAATCAGCCTTTAAGACTTCTGATACACCTCACTATACCTTGCTGATATCTCATCTTTTTTTTTCTTTCTGGCCACTGATTGAAATCTGATATTTCTAGGGAATTGTTATTTAGTTAAGACTTAAGAACAGTTGAGAAACAGGGATAAAAGTATGCTTTTTTACAGCTGGGACTTTAATTTATGGATTTATCTCTACCACAAATTCACATAATATCATGTTTCATTTCATCTTGTATTTTAGAAAGAACAGGTCTGACGCTGGCTCTCTCTCTGTAGAATTTATCATATTTCCTCTTTATGAAAAGTAATGTAATATATTTGAAGCGTACAGGATTTTGCATAGTATTTAGTACATTTCTGTCTCTTACAAACCACTTTCTTTTCACACACCATGCACCGAAAATGAAAATATTCAGACTTGAAAAACTGAATAACTCTTTAATTTTGTGGCCGTGATGAAAATAACGTGTGTGTGTGTGTGTGTGTGTGTGTGTGTGTGATTTTAATAATGATTGATGAAACATGGATGTATGTCTGTCTCTTACTTTTTGCTGCCCTGAGAGAAACATGCAGTCATTTTGTGGGACTGATATCAGGCTCTTAATTTTAAAATTATGTCAACATTTCTACAGTGGTTCTTGCTTTTAGCAAAAAAAAAAAAAGATCATTAATGTTTGTGAAAAATAAATGGTTAATATATGCTTTTATATATGTATGTATTTTTTGCTTTGCTTTCTTTCTGTTTAATTCTCTCTTTGTTTAATTCTGAACCAAGTATCATTAGAGAAATGTGATTTCTGATATTTCTTTTTCACAGGGGTAGCAACTTCTCTACATTCGTTTAATGATAATAATTTAGGTATTAAATATTGCTGAGTTTCTAAAGGGAATTCTTCATAACAGATCTTCCAACTATCCTGAAAGGGAGCCAAGCTGGTTGCATGGTCTCTCTTGTGAAGGTAAGGACACTTTAGATCCAGAGTCAGTATATGAATTGCTCCAAATTGTTCAGTGTCTGAGATGGAAACACAACAAGTTTTATTTATTTACTTATGCCTGACCTCCCTCATCACAAGAGAATTTTTTCCTTAAAATTTCATGATATATAAAATAGAAACACAAGGCAAATATATAATCATTCTATTTAGTTATCTACCTCTTTGGTAAAGCTTGAAAGAACTTCTTGCCATTAAAGAATGGTTATTGCTGGAGGATAATATAAAATTTGTAACACTAGCATTTTCTCTCCCTTACTTTTGTTCTACCGCTAAACAACCATTTGGTACAAATGAGACAGTATAGGAAAAACAAGAGAGATTTAACTCTTATGAAGCCACTGGTTTCAGGCAAGGGTTAAAAGTTTCCGTATGATCAGAGACAAATACCTCCTTCTGGGAAAGAGAACAAACCAGAGATAGCAGCTGACAGGGAGTAATTGTTGTCTGGCAAAATTAGAAGTAACAATTTAAAGCCTGTTTGCACAAGTATTTCTATTTTCCAGGAGCCCTAAAAGATTGTTGACCGTGAAGAAAGGTGTCTTGTGATCGTCTTGTGTCTACTACAAAGTAATGACCACAAAATAATGACTTTGGGAATAAAGGATGCTTCCCCACTCCCAGCCTCTCACCCTTTGGAAGAGCGCTTTTATAAGCCTGGCACACTATCCTCTTCAGAGAAGAACATTCCTCTTTCTTTCTTTCTTCCTTTCTTCCTTCTTTCCTTCCTTCTTTCCTTCCTTCCTTCCTTCCTTCCTTCCTTCCTTCCTTCCTTCCTTCCTTCCTTTCTTTTTTAAGATTTTATTTATTTATTTGACAGGTTGAGGGAGTGAGTAGGAGCAGGGACAGGTGTGGGGAGGGGCAGAGGCAGAAACAGACTTCCCACTGAACCTGATGTGGACTCCATCTCAGAACCCTGAGATCACCACCTGAGCCAAAATCAAGAGTTAGACACTTAACCAACTGAGCCACCCAGGCACACTGACATTCCTCTTTCTTGTCGGCTGCCTATAGATAAGCTCCCTCTAATAAACTCCACCTGCTTTCTTTCTCTCAAGTTGAATGGTCATTTTTATGACATTGAGGTTCAAGAACCTGTCCTGGGGGTCTGGTAACACAAATACATTCAACATTTTAGAGAAGTTTTCCAAAAGAATTGGGGAAGCTCTATGTATGTTTTCAGGTCTTGATAACTTTGCCTCTGAGAACCAGGACTATTCTTGAGATGCTATAAAAGTTTTATTTCTGTAGGGGAGGGGCAAAGATGGCAGAGACATAAGGATCTCTACAAACAAAATATCTCCAGCAGTTGGTTTCGAGGTATGAAGCAGGGAGCCATGATTCTGTGGGCAGATATTGGAAGACAAATGGAAGGGAGAGGGAGCCTCCAGGGTCCTGCACCACTGAAGTGCAAAAGCCTCCTGTGCTGGGGACTGGGCACAGACTCGTAGACCAGTAGCATGGGGAGAGGGTTTTAGAGCAGCTTCCAGACTGAAACCTGAAGCTGCAGGGGCACATGTGCGAACTGGGGGTGGCTGGTGGTTTTAGAAACACAAAGGGCAGAGACGTGCCTGGACCTGGAAGCAAGGGCTGGGAGTGCTGCTGTGGGGCACACAACCCAGGACACTGCAATTTTTGGCAGCACAGACAAAAACAGAAATTGTGTGGCCTGGAGTGCTTACTGAAGAACAGACTGTGATTTCTCTGTTCTGAGACAGAAGTTTGGATATAGTCACTTCTGCTCTGACTCTTGGAAGAGACACAGAAAACCGCTAAGGAATGCACCCAGAGAACAAAAGCCCCCAAAAGCTGGTTTTCACTGAGCCCATCTCCTGCTCAACATGGGGCAAGGCAACTCTGCCCAAACAGGGTTACCTGACTTACGGTGCACCAGTCCCCTCCCCCAGAAGACAGTCTGGAAAAATAAGAGGTGGACGACCCTCAGATCCCTATAAAACAGGTGCATCTTGCTTGGGTTGTGGTTAATAATTTGTACATTCCCTCAACCAACCCTCAATGGAATGACTAAGAGGAGAAACCCCCAACACAGGAAAAATTCAGAGACTATGACCTCTGTCACAGAAATAATGGATATGGATATAAGCAAGATGTCAGGAATAGACTTCAGGGTAACAGTTATGCAGACAATAGCTAAGATGGAGAAAACAATTAATGGCAACATAGATTCTCTAAGGGCAGAAATGAGAGCTGATCTGGAAGAATTAAAAAATGCTATCAATGAGATCCAATCTAATCTAGATGTTCTAACAGCTAAGGTAAATGAGACAGAAGAACAAATTAGTGATCAAGAAGACAAACTGTTAGAAAAGAAGGAATAGGAGGAAGCTTGGAATAAATAGCTTAAAATCTATGAAAACAGAATTAGAGAAATAGATGAAGCCATGAAACATTCCAATGTCAGAATTATTGGGATCCTTGAGGGGGTGGAGAGAGAGAGAGAGAGAGGACTAGAAGATATATTTGAGCAAATCATAGATGAGAATTTCCCTAATCTGGGGAATGAAACAAGCATTCCTGTCCTGGAGGCAGAGAGGACCCCTCCCAAGATCAAGGAGAACAGACCAATGCCCAGACATGTAATAGTAAAACTCGCAAATCTTAGAGCCAAGGAAACCATCTTAAGGGCAGTTGGGGGGAAGAGATTCCTTATATATAGAGGGAGGAACATCAGAATAACATCAGACCTGTCTACAGAGACCTGGCAACCCAGAAAGGGCTGGCAAGACATATTGAGGGTACTAAATGAGAATAACATGCAGTGAAGAATACTTTATCCAGCAAGGCTATCACTTAGAATGGATGGAGAGATAAAGAGCTTCCAAGATGGGCAAAAACTGAAGGAATATGTGGCCACTAAGCTGGCCCTACAAGAAATATTAAGGGGGGTTCTATAAAAGGAGAAAGATCCCAAGAGTGATATAGAATAGAAATTTACAGAGACAATCTATAGAAACAAGGACTTCACAGGCAACATGATAACAATAAAATCATATCTTTCAATAATCACTCTCAATGTGAATGGACTAAATGCTCCCATGAAACTGCACAGGGTTGCAGAATAGATAAAAAGACAGGACCCATCCATACGCGGTCTAGAAGAGACTCATTTTGAACCTAAAGATAGATCCAGACTGAAAGTGAAGAGATGGAGAACCAACTTTCATGCCAACAGACCTCAAAAGAGAGCTCAGGTAGCAATTTTCATATCAGACAAATTTTAAGCTAACGAATGTAGTTAGAGATGCAGATAGACACTGTATCATTCTTAAAGGGTCTATCCAACAAGATCTAACAATTATGAATATCTATGCCTTCAACATGGGAGCAGCCAACTACATAAACCAACTAATAACCAAAATAAAGAGACATATTGATAATAATGTGTTATAGTAGGAGATCTCAACACTCCACTCTCAGCAATAGATCAGCTAAGCCAAAAATCAACAAAGAAATGAGAGCATTGAATAACGCACTGGACCAGATGGACCTTATAGATATATACAGAACATTCCACCCTAAAACAACAGAATACTCATTCTTCTCGAATGCACATGGAACTTTCTCCAGAAGAGATGACATACTGAGTCACAAATCAGGTCTCAACTGATACCAAAAGTTTGAGATTATTCCCTGCATATTCTCAGACCACAATGCTTTGAAACTAGAACTCAATCACAAGAAAAAGTTTGGAAGGAATTCAAACACTTGGAAGCTAAAGACCATCCTGCCCAAGAATGTTTGGGTCAACCAGGAAATTATAGAAGAACTTAAACAATTCATGGAAACCAATGAGAACAAAAACACATCAGTCCAAAACCTATGGGACATGGCAAAGGTGGTCCTAAGGGGGAAATACATAGCCACCTCACTCAAAAAAGAAAAATCCCTAATACACAAACTATCTTTACACCTTAAAGAACTGAAGAATCAACAACAAATTAAGCCTAGCCCACACATGAGAAGGGACATAATTAAGATTAGAGCAGAGATCAGTGAATTGGAGACCAGAAATACAGTAGAACACATCAATGAAACTAGAAGCTGTTTCTTTGAGAGAATTAATAAGGTTGATAAACCACTAGCCATACTTATCCAAAAAAAAAAGAAAGAAAAGAAAAGAAAATGACCCAAATTAATAAAATTATGAATGAAAGGGGAGAGATCATTACTCACACCAAGGAAATAGAAATAATCATCCGAAATTATTATCAACAGCTATATGCCAATAAGTTAAGCAACCTAGAAGAAATGGATGCATTCCTGGAAACCTATAAACTACCAAGACTGAAACAGGAAGAAACTGACAACCTGAATAGACCCATAAACAGTAAAAAGATTGAAACAGTGATCAAAAACCTCACAAAAGACAAGAGTCCAGGGCGCCTGGGTGGCTCAGTGGGTTAAAGCCTCTGCCTTCGGCTTGAGTCATGATCTCAGGGTCCTGGGATCGAGGCCCACATTGGTCTCCTTGCTCAGTGGGGAGCCTGCTTCCTCCTGTCTCTCTGCCTGCCTCTCTGCCTACTTGTAATCTCTCTCTGTCAAATAAATAAATAAAATCTTTAAAAAAAAAAAAAAAAGAACAAGAGTCCAGGACCTGATGGATTCCCTGGGGAATTCTACCAAACATTCAAAGAAGAAATAATACCTATTCTCCTGAAGCTATTTCAAAAAATAGAAACAGAAGGAAAACTTCCAGACTCTGTAAGGACAGCATTACCTTGATCCCAAAACCAGGTAAAGACCCTGTCAGAAAAGAGGGGAAAAGGGTGGTGAGATGGGTTAGCTTGGTGATGGGTATTAAGGAGGGCACGTATTGCATGGAGCACTAGGTGTTATATGCAAACAACAAATCATGGAACACTATATCAAAAACTCATGATGTACTGTATGGTAACTAACAGTATAATAATAATAAAAAAGTATTATTTCAAAAAAAAAGTGGAAGAGGAAGAAGAAGAAAAAGTTTTATGTCCAAATTTTGAAGAACTATGGGATAGACTTTGGATTACAAGGAACTTATCACAATAATGTCCCTGGGAGTAAACAACTCTCCTCTACACTTCACCTTTGCTTTGAAATATAATCATTAGGGACCACATTTAGTTTTGCCTTGTATCATCTTCACCGAAGCTCCAATGTAGCTGTGCACATAGTACTTGCTTAGAGAGTATTTTTTTCTTTTTTCTTTTTAAAGATTTTATTCATTTATATATATATAGAGAGAGAACGAATACAACAAGCAAGGGAAAGGGCAGAGGGAGAGAATCTCCAGCAGACTCCCTGCTGAGCATGGAGCCTGATGCGAGACTCAGTCTCATTACCCTGAGATCCTGAGCCAAAATTAAGAGTCAGATACTTAACT
The DNA here is from genome assembly GCA_002007465.1 of Ailurus styani. Lineage (NCBI taxonomy): Eukaryota > Metazoa > Chordata > Mammalia > Carnivora > Ailuridae > Ailurus > Ailurus styani. The sequence goes on along the minus strand of LNAC01000649.1, from coordinate 825,242 downwards.
GACTGAGCCACACAGGGGACTGAGAAAGTATGGTTACATTCGACTGTATTTGGAACTGCTTTCTAGAGAAAATCTTGGTAGCTTTCTTTGGATGAAAATGTATTAACACATAAGTCTGACTGACATTGTATATACCTCATGTGTCAGTATGGCTTGGATACATGCTGTCTTTCTTTTTGGACAGAAAATAAGAATGGAAAAACTCAAGTTTTGTAATAAGACCCAGACTTGAATATTTGCTCTATCATATATCAGTGGTAGATCTTTCAAAAGTCACTGTCCTGAGCTTCCTTCCCCTCATCATCAGAATGGATCTCTAAATGACTCAGTGAGTTCCTATAAAGATTCAATAATTTAGTGATAATAACATGTATGAACTACTTATAGACCAATCTAAACCTCACAACACCCCTATGTAGTGAATATTGCTCTTATCCCAGTTTATAATAAGGAAATTGAGAAAGTATTTAAATTGCCCAAGATCACACAGTGGTTATTGACAGACCTGGGCTTTGAATCAGGCAGATTGCTTCTGGATTCTGTGCTCTTACTCCCCATGTTATGAAAAATGTCTGGCATGGTATTCATGGCCATTAAATATTTGATGCTCTCTTTTCCATTGACTCCACTCACATACCAGACAATAGATTAATTTTAGGATGCATATTGAAGTTCTATTCTTTGCATTTTAATAATCCATGGTCCTTTCTTGCTAGTTGGATATGGAAGAGGTTCAGCTTTCTGGCTGTGGCATAAATTCCCTCCTTTAGTATCTTCCATCACATTCTTATCTTCTACAGGAGACTCCTGGGTGATTTTAGACTTTTCCCCACTCTTATTTGAATATATTTTTTTAAGATTTTATTTATTCATTTGACACAGAGAGAGAGATTACAAGTAGGCAGAGAGGCAGGCAGAGAGAGAGGAGAGAGGAGGAAGCAGGCTCCCTGCTGAGCAGAGAGCCCGATGCGGGGCTCGATCCCAGGACCCTGGGATCATGACCTGAGCCGAAGGCAGCGGCTTTAACCCACTGAGCCACCCAGGTGCCCTTATTTGAATATTTTAAGAATTTATACTTTTAACTTAGGTCTTTTTTGTTTCAAGGAAATTATTTTCTCTTGGCTTCTATGATAATACAATCTCTCAGTTTTATTCCTGTTCTCCAACTATATTTTCCCTCTTTCTTGCTGATTTCTCCTCTTCTGCTGCCTCCCTAAATTTTGGAATTCTTCCTCCTGGATTGGACCTGTACATCTCGACACATTTATTCACATTATAACGGGAAAGCCTAGATTTATCTTGATAAAACACATGAAAATTAGAATTGAGACTACAGATATTGAAGGATATAGTGTAGATTTATATAGACTCGCTACTATCTCCTCATGTCACATGTCTCTCTTTCATTGTATCTTTCATTCTCAGCGTTGTATGCACATTCACCTTTTTTATGGTAACTAGATCTCTACCTATTCTATTTTCTTGTTTCTTTACTTTTGTGCTGCTCCCACTGCAAAAAGATTCATTCTGTTACCTGGTCAGATTTCTAAGACAGTAAATACTTTTTTGTGACATATGACATTCTCTATGATCTGGCAGCGGCTGCTATTTCTAACCTTGTTTTGACCTATATAATGCCATGCTCACTGAACCTTGTCACATTGCTTACTTTCTGTTAATCAAATGCCCTTGACTTGTCCCACCCTATGGCCTTTGTATCTGATGTTTCTTGTGTCTGGAATAGACTTCTGCTCTAATATTACAGACTGACACTTTTATCCAAAAATACATCTTCTGAACACTTGATCTGGTAAATCTCTCTAAAGTCATTTCATATTCTTTTATTTTATTTATAGCACTTATAACTATCTAACTATGCCTAAGTTATCCACATATTTGATTGTCTTTTTAATATATAATTCCTTCTATACCACTGTAATTCCAAGTTTATGGAAAGAAAGACTGGGTTTTTCTTTCTCAGTTGTATCCCCAGCACTTCCTACAATGTCTGACAATGAACTTAGAGCCATTTCAGTAAGATATTAAATTGAACATATCTCTAAATTGCCCAGAAAATCATTTCATTAAAACTAAAATTATTATTTGGTCTTAGAATCCTTCCATTTAAAATAAACTGTTGTGACCTGGGAAGATGCAGAGATATCTGGCCCACATTTTCTGTCAGGAAAGATCAGCTGTCAGCACTTCCAAGATTGGCTTCAACTGCAGACATCCACCTTGCCCAACATCATGCTCTTCCTAAGGCAGACCACATTTGTTGATCAAGTTGTGGTATTAAGGATGCAGTGGTGAGAGAAATTCCCCCTTATATCAAGGTTAGATGGCAGCACTTAGCCACAGATGCTAGATGATTTCAATTATTATGATGGCCAACAAAAGGGCTCAACCCAGAAATGATGATGAAAGTTAATAGGACACAGAATTCTGAGGAAAAAATCGATAAACAAAGAAGAAATCACAGATTAATACCCAGTAGCCTAGTAGTGGTCAACTCAATAAAAATGATATCAGTATAACCTCTTTTCCAGTACACAGGCCTGAGATGATTTTTATATCCATAAACCAATGATGGAAGAGATGTCTGTTTGTCTAGGAGGTAGGAACTAGCACCACTACAGCAAGTGTGTGTAATAATTCTCCCAGTTCTTCCCCCAAAGGAATCTAGGCCATTTTTCAGTAACTACATAATGGGGAAAGGGAAATACTCAGGTATTTTCAGGACTGTTGAACACAAGTTCTGAATTGCATTTGAAATCCAGAAAACAATGTGTCATCATGACCTCTCCATTAAAATGGGATGACATGGGAGTCAGGGAATAAATGGAAACCTAGAAAAGTGATTTGGAATGAATTTACTAGGTTTGTAAATCCAATCAGTCATTTCCTGATCCTTGGATGTATAATGGGATTTGACATATTTGGTAAATAATGCAACCAAAACACTGGATTCTCTTTCTGTGGGATCAGAATTAGCATAAAAGGGAAGGCCAAGTAGAAGTGTCTGCAATTAACTCCTCCTTCCCCACCCCCCACACACTGCAACCAAGATAGGAAATCAAACGCAATATTTTATCTTTGGGAACATGATAGTAAGTTGCACTGCTGTTAAAGATCTGGAAGATTCAGGTGCGTTGGCTCCATCATATCTTCTCTTAATCCACCAGTCAGGCTCCTACAGAAACTAGAGTGATACTGGAAGATAAATGTAGAATATTTCAAGTTCAACCAAATAGTAGCCCCAATGGCGGCATCCTTACAAGATATGGTATCTATGCCAGTACAGATTAATGTGAGTTCAAATATATGGTCTATAGTCATTGATATGGAAAATTCATTTTTTCTCGCCTAATCAATAATAAGAAACAGAATGCTTTCTCATGAAATGGAAAGCAATATGCATTTACTTTTCCTCTTGGTGATAATGATTCTCTTACCCTCTCTCACAAAATACTTTGAAAGGTGAGGGTAGTTTGGATATTCAGCAACACATCACATTAATTCATTACATTGTCTATATTATGTTCTTCTCGACAGGTAAGCAGAATATGGTCACTGAGCTTAGGGCCTTATTGAGACTCAAGTATGAGGATAGGAAATCAGCCCTATGAATCTTTCTAGAAGCCCAGAGGTCAGAGGCATGTCAGGATATCCCATACAAATGAGATATTTAAGTATTATTTGTATTATTACATTTTGCACCTTCTACCACAAAGAAGAAAACACAATCTTCATGAGTTTTTCTGGGGGCGGGGGGAGGAGGATTGTGTGAGAACAATATTCCACATACTGAGATACTATTCTGGCCTATAGGCTGTGTAAAATAAAAGGTTGCCAGCTCTGAGTATGGCTGAGAATACAAAAATAATCTGCAGTATGTCCACGATGTGGTGCAAACAGCCCTACCAAATGTCATATGGATTTAGCAGATTAATGTGCAAAGAATAATGCACTTTGTGAAAAGCAGTTTCTGACATGCTATAGAGCCCGTGTAGAGGCATAACTCCAGACCTTGGCCATGTGTCCAGAGCTATCCATCATGAACCACACCGTCTTAGATCCACCAAATCAAAAGGTTTTGTAGCCGGGCAGCAAACCACTGTAACATAGAAATGATACATTTCTAGGAGTGAGCATGAATGAGACCACAGGGTTCCAACAAACTACATGAGCAGGTAGCCCAGAACCCCAAAGGACTCACTGCTCTTTTATCAATGCATTTCATCAACCTATGCCTGTAACTTATGTGGAATCATATGTGTCCACCCGGAGGGGGGAAAAAGCCTTAGCTTATTTTACAGATAAGTCAAGTCTGTCTATATGGGTGCAAGCTGAAAAATACATATCCACAATTAGAGTGGCCATGAAAGACAGTAATAAAGAAAAATCATTCTACTAGGCAGTGCATCTGTCTGTCTATCTTATGTGGAAAGAGAACTGGCCCAAGTTTAGAGTACATGCCTACTCATAGTATTGGCAAATAGTTTGGCAAATAGCTTGACATATTACTAGGCAGGGGGCTAAGCCAAAAGACTTGAAAGTCATGGAAAATAAAGTGTCAAAAATTGGCACACAGACAGGTACCTGAATATGAGTCTAAAGTATAAGATGTTTGTATCATATGTTAGTGGCCATCAGAGAGAATATAAAAAGAAAGAGGCACAGAATATTTCAGTAGATACAGTTGTCTGGCTAAGAGACATCACCCACACTTTCAGTAGCCAATCAAGTGACAGCACAATGGGCAAATGAACCATTTGAACAAAACGGTAGAGACTGAGACTATGCATTGGCCTAACAGCATAAAGTGCTATTACTAAAGCTAATTTCATTACTGATGCTGTCAAATGTCTAACTTGCTAGCCCACAGAAGCCAGGGTTGAACCTCTGATATGGAACTTTTCTTTGATGTGACTAATGAGTCAGTGTCAAATTGACTACATAGGTCCTCTACCAGCTATGAAAGATCCAGAGTTGTTTTGTTATGTTTTCTCCCTTCCAGGAATAGATATAATTGCTCATGGGCTTTCAGGCAGCACTAATATCTGAGGGTTTGTTGAGTATTGGATCCACTAGCATGAGATCCCATAGAACACTACTTCAGGTCAGGCAGGCATTTTTGAAGCAAAGGAGATATGGGGAAGAGCCCATGATCATGGGATCCATTGGTCACATCATATCACACATCGTATCACCCAAAGTGAGCTGACCTGATGCAACATTGCAATAGTCTATTAAAGTCATAACTGAACAACTAGCTCCGAAGCAGCACTTTATAAAGAGGGGTTGACACTGCACAGGATGCATATATATATTAAAACAAAAACCTCTCTATGTCACTGTTTCCCCAAAGGGAGAATATATGGATCCTGGAACTAAAAGGGTTAAGAAGTAGTGCCCCACATTCCACAATTCTCAATGAGCCATTTGGAAACACTGTGCTTCTCATCCTGCAACGTTGCTTTCTCTAATGCTACCAGTTCCATTCCTTAATGGGGAAGGAACTCTTCTAAATTCTATAATAGGTCTTACCTTGAATTACAAGCTGTGGCTGTTATCTGGACATTTTGTATCAAAGGAATAAGAGGCAAGAAAAGGAATTTTTCTTTTCTCTTTTTTTAAAAGCTTTTATTTATTTATTTGAGAGCAAGAGAGAGAGCATGAATGAGAGGCAGGGGCAGAGGGAGAAGCAGACTCCCTGCTGAGCAGGGAGCGGGATGCGGGACTCAATCCCAGGACCTTGAGATCATGACCTGAGTCGAAGGCAGGCGCTTAACTGACTGAGCCACCCAGGAGCCCCAAGAAGAAGAATTTTTCTTATCAAGAGTTATTGAACGTAACCCCAAGGTTTTTTATTTTTTAATTTCTTAAATTTATGATTTGGACAATATATTTTGTGGAAATTTCGGAAAAAAAAAAGAGTTATTGAACCTAATAATCAGGAGGAGGCAGGGCTGTGGTTCTACAATAAAAGCAAGCAGGAATACCTGTGAGACTCAACTGATTCACTTGATTACCTCTTGGTATCCCTATGTCCAATTTGACCATAAATGAACAGGTGTAGTCACCCCAGGTTGGGAAAGACATAGTGGACAGGGGTTTAGATACCTCAGGGGTAAGAAACTGAAAAGGTGAGGCACCTGGGTGTTTCAGTAGGTTAAACGTCTACCCTCAGCTCAGGTCATGATCTCAGGGTCCTGGGATGAGCCCCACATTGGGCTCTTTGTTCAGTGGGGAGTCTGCTTCTCCTTCGGCCCCTCCCCCTGCCCATGCACACGTGCACGCTCTCTCTCTCTTTCTCAAATAAATAAACTCTTTAAAAAAAACAAAACCTGAAAAGGTGCTGGTTGACTGTGAGAGTGATAGGATAGAGAATAAATAATGGAAGGAGAAGAGGAGTGTCAATTAAAGCACTGCGTACAAACATAGAGGTATAGTCGTAGTTTTTATAATATCTATTTTCCTTCAGGAAGAGAGTTCCTCCAGTCACCTATTCAAATGTACATAAAGAAGTGGATCTAAATGGCCCAAAGAGTATACTGACCATATCCCTCTTCAAGAAAATATTTGCCCAGTGGTTGGGGAGGGATGGTAAGAAACAAACGGTATCTAGGTGTCAGTTCCACAGGATTATTTTCATCAGGAGTCACTTCATTTGATTTCATGCACTTCTCAGGGAAACTTGCATATAGTGGTTGAGAAACAGAAGCATAAAATCCCAGCGATTTTAGGCTATTTCAGGGTAATCCTAATAGGCAATATTCACTCCAGAGATCCTTTCTTGGTTGGTCATGGCTTGATTGAGTCTCCATCACAGTTCACCTTTTTCTGTTCGATCCTGTTTCCATACTCTTTGTGGAATAAACACCTAATAAACATCTTATTCCCAATCTCCATCTAATTACTAGCTTCTGGAGCACACAACTTGTAACAGATTGCTATTTCTTCTAAATAAACTGGATGTCTAGTATTCTGCTACAAGAAATAGAAACACAAATATCCCTTTCTATCAGTCGTTGTTCAACTTGGGACCATGGTCCCACCTTAGAGGGTCAGGACATCCTAAGATAGTTTAAGCAGATAGTTAAGCAGATGCATTTATGTGGTGCTGTGTATGTGTGCTGCTACTTTTTTTTTCAGGGAGAGAATGCACACATATTCAGAAGAGAGTATCCATAATTTCCAACCAAACCCCAAACCAGTACACAACTAAGAAGTCTGACTCACTGCTATGTATGATGAAAACATTTTTTTTTATAATTCTGGACATCTAATTACATCAGAATTGACAAAACAGTAATTGAAACAGTTGAACAGTTGTTCTATGCATATTCAAATCAATTAACAGTATACTTATTAATACCACATGCAAATGTAAAGTTGAGGATAAAATGGTCATGGAGGGAGACAAAAATAAAAATGAAAGATGAGTAAGCCTCCTTCAGGAATGTCCAGTATAAATGTTTAATACATGAATATTATTTACACTATTTTTATCTATCAGAATACTTAGTATTTTTTAATGAATGAAGAAAACGCCATACAGTATTTTGTAGTGTCCCCATGAAGCATTTTGGTAGCATTTTTCGGCTTAAATTAATGCTGAATTTGCTTTCATATGTATGAGAATACCAGAGGCTAATTTTTCATAATTTTATTAACAAGTTACGAAAAAGTATGTAAAGTTTAATCATTATATAATTGAAGCTACCCCAAAATATCCCAGAATCTGACAGTCACATTAATGCCCTGTGGCCTTCTGGACTCAGTAATTAATTACTCAGCTTTGATGGCTCCAGCTGCGATTGACTTTGAAGCAGGATTCCAACAGAAGATCACATACACACACATGCAGCAATTGTTTTATATTACAGCTCTTAAGACTTCAATAAGCTTATTCAGAATCTCCATTTAAAGATAAGTAAAACAAAAAAAATAATAATTAAAACTTTAAAACTACTGTGTGTATGTATGTATCTTCATTTATAATGATAATAATTTATATAAGGATTAGCATATCTTTGTCCAGTCCACCATTTTCCTAAAGAAAGTAATAGTCGCTCTATAAGAACATGAGTTGAATATTTAATCAACATACAAAGAATTTTGATTTATTCAGAATTTGTTTCAGTGATGTAGTACTGTGATAATACGCATTAAAAGGAGCAAACAAAGCAAAACATTAACGATTGAAGAAACATCTCTTCTAATTATTCTGATGACTTTCTATGCTTTCACTCGTCTGAAATAATAATCCTATAAATAAGAAAGAAATGTGCTTCATTGAGATTTGAATGTGGAAAGCTATGTCTAAATTGGAGGAATTTCTAGATATCTTGTCAAGAGCATTGACATAATACTTAGACATAACCCGAACATAATTGACATTGACTGAGGGGAATCCAGGTCTCCAAAAAAAAAAAAAAAAAAACCAGGAAGAATTCTCTAGCAAGAGAGGTCCTGGCAGATGTTTATCTTCTGCCTTTATCATAAGGTCAAGTGAAAACAATTCAGGGAAGTCAGTCCTACTAGTCATAAAATAATTCATCCATAAGTTATTCTAGCTAAACAAACAGAATGAAGGGCTGACATGAGACTCCCATGTGTGGGTGGACTGCCTCAGAAGATGGGCCACATACAGGCTTGACCGGGGAATCACAGTCTGCAGCAGGGAACAGGACGTCTTGTAAGGCAAGCAAAAGCAAAGCATGTCTATATGTACTGAGATGGTCTTATTAAATCTTTGTAGCATTTTCAGCTGGAGGTACTGGAAGGAGGCAGTGACAGAAGGTAATGATTTCACAGATTCGAGCGTCATTTAACAATGGGGAGCCTGAGGCTCTTCAAGCAGATTGGCTGTCCCAATGTGGTATTTTTATATTCCAACCAGGCAAGTCAAAGTCAAAACCAAGACAACAGGCCAGCTCCCTGGGTTCTCAGTCTTGATCTCTCTCCAATATCAACTCTCTCCAAAAACAGTCCGTACATTTTCAGTTTTTAAAATCTATTTCATGCTGTGAAATGTTTACTTCTACCCCACATCATGTGCCATATTAGATTATTAGATGCTTTCACATGTTGCATTTAATTATTATGACTTCCTAATTAAATAAGGGCTTTGTCCCCATTTGATAGATAAGAGACAAACAAAAACCAGATCCACCAAGGCCAGGAAGATAATAAATGCATGAGTATGGGAATGGTATCCAAGAATGACTCAGAATTGTCTGTTCTTGAATATAAAAATTTGCCACTTTGCTTTCATTTAGATTTTATAAATTTAGGGATGCTCACTTAGAATCATGATATTTCCCTGATATATTCAATATTTTAAATATTATAAAGTGTTCTGTTGGGCATGTGGGTTAAAGCCTCTGTTTTCAGCTCAGGTCTTGATCTCAGGGTCCTAGGATCGAGCCCAGCATCGGGCTCCCTGATTAGTGGGGAGCCTGCTTACTCCTCTCTCTCTGCCTGCCTCTCTGCCTATTTGTGATCTCTCTCCCTCTGTGAAATAAATAAAATCTTAAAAAAATAAATAAATAAATAATAAATTTAAAAATAAAAAATTTAAAAAATGTTCTGTTTATCTTTAGTAATGATTTCTGTGTGAAGGTCTACTTTACCTTATATTGCTATAGTATATATAATATATAAACATTTGCATGATTTATAATTTTTCATCATTTCTCTCTCAGCTTCTCCTTATCTTTGTATTTTAGTTGGCCGTATCTTTCTTAACCTATATTTTTTAATGCATCTAACAATCTTCATTTTTCATAAGAGGATTTAGATGATTTAATTGAATTTAATCACTGATGTGTTTGGGTTTAAAATTACCATCTTACTATATGTTTTCTATTTGTCCTACATTTTTCTTTTTACCTACTTTCTTTTTAATTAATCACTTCGGAAAATTTTATTTTCTCTATATTTGCTTGGATGTTATACATTCATTTATAATTTTGGTTATGGGGTACCTACAGTTTCAAATGCCTGTCTTTTTCTTATGAAACTCTAATGTTAAATTGCTACTTACGTACCCCTTCTTCCTGAACAAATAAAAGATCTTTATTTACCCAATTCCTAAAATATATGCTATTTTTGATGTAATTCATATACATGTTTAAATTATTTTTGAATTTACTTATTTATTTATTTTGGAAGAAAAACTAAATCTTATTTATTTTTATAACCAAATCACTAGGAAAATATATCACAGCCTTGAAACACTGAATGCAGGCCATATTATCATTTCAAGTAATGAGTTGGCAAAAAGACAAGGTCCTTATCAAAATGATAAAGGGCTAAAGCTGGGCAGGAACACTGCTTGCTGCAAAGGCCCCAGAGAAAAGTGGTATTTGGTAATGGTGGGGGGCGGGGGACTAGGCTCCTCTTTTGTTTTAAAGGAATTACAGCTCACCCCTGAACTGCTTACTTATTCTCCTTTGACGTTCCTGTTGCTGTGGGATTGTTTCAGTAGAGTACTGTTATTTCAGGGGGCTAAGTAAGCGATATTGAGTTTAAGCTTTCATTCTATTCTGTTTGATAAAAACCAGGTTTTTCCAAAGCCGGTACTTAATAATTCCCTTAATTAAGGCAACAGTTCCTTCTTCTACGTTCATGGATACTGACATATAGCACAATCAAAACCCCCTTTCCTTTCTTATTTTTTAAAATATTTTATTTATTTATTTCAGAGAGAAAGAGAGGACGAGTGATGGAGAGGAGGAGAGGGAGAAAGATTATAGAGAGAAGCAGACTCCCCACTGAGCAGGAAGCCCAATGCAGGGCTTGATCCCAGGACCCGGAGATCATGACCTGACCGAAAGGCAGAGGCTTAACCTCTGCCACCCAGGTGCCCTAAACTCCCTTTCCCTTCCAGGGCGAGTGTCACTGCAAGATGGCCCCGTTGCTCCGTGGCCGCTGGCTTCAGGTCCTGCCATGGCAGCCAATGAGAGGGAAGGCCGGCTTCCGGCGCCCAGCGTAACATCGCCTCTCCTGTTTTTGCAGGGTCCCCTAGCTGAAAGATGTAATGTGTACTTCAAGAAATGGATATCCAAATCCTGATGGCCAGAAACAGATATGAACTGTTCAAAGTTCTCTCAACTACCTCTCCCAATTTGACATCTTACATCAGCTGCATGCCCTGTATATAAGACAAAACAAAGCAAAGCAAAGACCCAGACACCTTTTTTTTTTCCTTTCTAAATTAGTGACTATGTGGATTTTGTTTACAGCTCATGGAAAATAATTTGGTGATCTTTCTGGTAAAGAAGAGGTTGGCAATGAACAGAAACATCTCTGCTCACACTCCCCCAGATCTCAGGCAGGTTAGACGAACCTGCCAGCCTGTTGGTCCCTGTGTATTGTGAGGAACCTGGTCCCTTAGAGGACTCTGGCTTGACACACGGGAGATCGCTTGTGTCAGGACAAGCACATGAGATTTAGGCTATCAAAAACTCTCCTGCACTGTCTCTGACCCGAATTTTAGCATCAGTTTTTTTCCATTTCACTTTGTAGGGTTGAAACATAAAAGAACCAAGCATGCCTCAAACTTGCCGCCAACCTAAATTTCTTCATACACTTCTCTTAAAAGACCAAAACTCTCAATTCTCTTTTTAAATCAATTCCTGCCATCAGCTCTGATGGCCAATTGCAAAGACTTCTATTTCCCCATGGATGAGAAACTCCTTCATCTTGGTCATGGTTAGACTGAGGTGCATGTGGTCATCCACACACTTGGTCACACAAGTCTCCAGCTGCTGCATCCCCTGAAGCCCTTTACTTCCTGCATCTATTGAATCTTTGGCTGTGTCATTGCATTACATGGTGCACTGGGCCAGGTGATCCTGGACTTCTCCAACTCACTGGTCACCAGGGCCTGGTATTCAATGCACTGATGCTCCAGCTTCATGAACACCTGGTTATTCTCACAACAGCTGTCACTGCACCAGAACATGAAACCTTGCACCTTCCAGATGTTCTCTCCATCCACACTCTCCGTAGTGGAGTCCAGGTCCTCCTGCACCTGGAGCTGCTGCAGCTCTGCTGTGGTGACCCAGCACTGTACCCCTCCCCACCGGTGCCAGCAGGGACTCTGGCCCACTACTCAATATTACTAGTAACATTGTTAATAGACAACAGATTTACCCACACATTTAGGCTCTCATCATTGTTTGTTGCTGTTGTATCTCTGAACTTATATCTGACATCATGTTCCTTCACTGGAGGGATATTCTTTAGTATTTAACTTGGTACAGATTTGCTAATAGCAAAATCTCTTGTTTTGTTTTACATTCTAAGCATGCATTTTGCTCTTTTTTTTTTTTTAAGATTTTGTTTATTTATTTGAGAGAGAGAGACACAGTCAGAGAGGGAACACAAGCAGGAGGGGCGGCAGAAGGAGAGGGAGAAACAGGCTTCCTGCTGAGCAGGGAGCCTGATGCAGGGCTTGATCTCAGGACCTTGAGATCAGGACCTGAGCCGAAGGTGGACGCTTAAAGACTGAGCCAAGCAGGCGCCCCTGCATTTTGAATGACATTTGCACTAAGTATGAAATTCTAGGTTCATAGATGTTTTCTTTCAGCATTATAAAGATACTATTGCATTATCTATAAGACACCATTGATTATGTTATAAAGTCATCCACAGTTCTCCCATTGCTCCTTTGAAAGTATTTTCCATTTGTTTTCTGATTGCTTTTAAAAATAGTTTTCTTTGTCATGCTATTTGCTGAAGTATCACTATAATGTCTTTTAATGGATTATGTACTAGATTTATTTTTAATTGTAATTTGCATTATTATTTTATTTATATTTTTATTTATAATCTTTATTCTGTGGATTCTTGTTTTACAGCAAATTCAGGAAGTTTTCAGCATATATGTCTTGCTATATTTCCTATTCCCATGATCACTCCCTTACAATGACTCAAATCACTTAAGTTATATCCATTCACTATATATAAAACTCTTACAATGACTCAAATCACTTAAGTTATATCCATTCACTATATATAAAACTCTCTGTTTTCATTCTTTCTAATCACTGCATAACTAATAAAAACCCAAGTCTATCACTGGAAAAAAAAATCTACTAGAACTTTTAAGCTAAATAAAAGTCTATGAATACTATATATTTTTAGTCTCTATAATAACTGCTTTAATTAGTATTTTAGTACATGATTTTTTTAGTGTCAATTTATTTTATTTTATTTATTTATTATTTTAGTACATGATATTTTAAGTTCCCATTTATGTGGTTCTGTGTAATTCTCAAAATATATAGGGGTTTCTGTCTATATAAGTGTGTCTAGGGAATACTAAATCCTTTCTTGGCTTAAGAAGTGACACTAAATGATTTTTCTTTAATACTTGTAAAATAATTTCTTAAAAAAATGTATGTTTATAGAGTATCTTTTCCACTACATACAGGATTCATTTTAATTTCAAAACTTATTTTTTAGTGGATATGAAACTACTGCCAGTAACTAAAATGATCTATTGCTATCTCACACCACACAATGAATTATTTAAAATTCTTTCTATATTATATACATTCAAATAAATATTGATAATTGAAAGCCATTCTTTAATAGTATTAGGAATTTGTAGGTTATTTTCTTGACTAGAGAGAGATACATTAGGTGTTGTGTCATGGGTTCAAAATCTACACTTCTGAGGAAAATTTAATTAGAACATTTCTTTATTCTACTGCTCCTTGTCCCATTACCCTTGATGGACCCTTAATATGCACTTTGCTATACAGCCCATTTTCACCAGTAAGCATCTAATGTCTGTAGTATAGATGATGGGTGCCTATGTAAAGATGGTGAAATCTTGCTCAGGAAGGATAGAAACAGGTTTTAAGCATTTCATTGTGAGTGGATTAAATAATAACTAAGGTTTCTTGCACTTATGAGATTCTGTAATTCAGTGAATTTGTAAAATGTACTGACTCTGGATATTAAGGACCATGGGGAATTTGGAATCTTTTTTCAGTAATAGACTCCTAACTGCTTGATAAGTGACACTAGTTTATTGATTTGTGTTTATTAATTACTTCAGTGTGTACTGGGCTCTTACTCAGATCATTGGGGATAATTCATGATGGATTATGATTAAAATGATTAAATATGGAAAAAGTTTACTTGTAGAGTCAAATAAAAGTCTTTGTAAATTGTGTTTGAAGTTTGTTTCCAGAGATTTAAAGGTCTACAAATGCCAGAACCTAGATGTCCATCAACAGATGAATGGATAAAGAAGATGTGGTATATATATACAATGGAATACTATGCAGCTATCAAAAGAAATGAAATCTTGCCGTTTGCAATGACATGGATGGAACTGGAGGGTATTATGCTGAGCGAAATAAGTCAATCAGAGAAAGACAATTATCATATGATCTCTCTGATATGAGGAACTTGAGGGGCAGGGTGGGGGGTCGTGGGAGGANTGGGGGGTAGGGAGGGAAAAATAATGAAACAAGATGGGATGGGGAAGGACACAAACCATAAGAGACTCCTGATCTCACAAAACAAACTGAGGGTTACTGGGGGGTGGGAGGGTAGGGATAGGGTGGATGGGTTATGGACATTGGGGAGGGTTTGTGCTTTGGTGAGTACTGTGAAAGATGTAAGCCTGATGATTCACAGACCTGTACCCCTTGGGCAAAGAATAAAAATAAAATTAAAAAATAAAAGTACTTTTAAGGGGATCCTGGGTGGCTCAGTTGGTTAAGCGGCTGCCTTCTGCTCAGGTCATGATCCCAGGGTCCTGGGATCGAGCCCCACCTTGGGTTCCCTGCCCAGTGGAGAGCCTGCTTCTCTTTCTCTCTCTGCCTGCTGCTCTGCCTGCTTGTGCTCTCCATCTCTCTAATAAATAAATAAAATCTTTTTTAGAAAGTACTTTTAAAATGTGGACTTCTTTATAGGTCAATTAAACTCTTAGTCTTCAGGACTTTCTCAGCTTGTAGTTTTCTTCATTTTTCATTGGTAAGACATCATAGAACTAAAGAATTTTTAAGAACAATTTGATTAAGTAATTCAATTATCCAATGAGAAAGAAAAACCTAGAGAGGTGGAATGGGATGTGTTACAAATTCAGGATTAGGTCATGGAATTGCTTATTGGATTTTGCCTTCTTCAGTCTTTGGAATCTGGACTTTAATGATCAAGTCTTGACAAAAATGTTCAGATTTAAACTTTTTAATAATTCTGATTTTGACCATCATTAAATCTTTCAAGCATAGTGTTTGGGCAGAGGCTACGTGTTTATTTTTCAGAGGTTTGACACAAGCTTTAAGTGTTTAATGAAGTAAGTGGGGTTTGGGTTCAATAGAAATTATCTGTATAGTCCCAACCATGGCTGAGAAACTTTGACTCAGTAATTATCTTAAATCTCATGTTCTTCTCTTAATGCTTATTCTGAATTGATAAAACTGAAAATCACTTTTTTAAATCATGGAGATTTGAGCCCCTTTGTATTGATTTTCTATCTTTATAATGTTTGCCATCAGTTTACTAATTACCATTTTTAATTACCTTTTGTGTGTATCAGAGTCTTACCAGATTTATAATGATTACTGGTGATTACCTAAGCTTAGAGAAAAGCAAATATGGAGAATATGATCTCTGGACAGAGACATCGTTGTATCACTAAATATATTTGAAAGCTTTCCTATAGATGGAGAAGTTTGCAGGTAACAATGTGTATGCCTTTGACATATATGTTTGGGTGTGCATAATTCAAGGACTAAAAGTTAAGTGACACAGTCCTTTAGAGGTAGGAGTTTTTCTCTGTTTTACTTAGACTTTTTTACATTTAAATTTTATTAATACATTGAATATTCTTTATGAGTGCCTATTCTGCTATGTAATAAATTTAAAACTGTCTAGACATTAATAAATTTCACATATCAAAAAGGGAGGCATTTTAGAAGTCTTCTAGCCATTTTCATTACTTTTGAAATAAAGTTCTCTGTAGGCGTTGATGAAGTGTATAGTATAATTGATGCACCCAGAATTCTTGGAAAGGTTCTGACGATTTGGGGTGTGCTCTATTATGACTTGTCCTATTTTGACAATTCTTTCTCTTCACAAATCCATTTCATTCTCTGCTTTTGCATTAAGGAAAGTTATGACTTTGGTAATATTCCCCCCTTCGATTTATTCTTAGAAATATTTTTAATGTAGCTTTTACTCACCTAGTAGATATCCAGCAAAAATGTTATTTTTTCTTATAATTAACTCCTCATCTTCTGTGTCACACACAAATTCTTTTTATCTCAGTGATCAGAGAAAGTGCATAGGAGGATCACGTTTGAAGAAATGAATAAGTCAAATGGATTCTCTATGAGGCCAGGAAGAAACTAAAACCTCTGTCTTCTTAAAAAATAAAGCTTGGAGAATCCAGTTCAGGAAATTTTCCTTTAAAGATCTCAGGTATAAATTCTGCCAGATCATAAGGCACCAGGGGCATCTGGGTGGCTCAGTCAGTTAAGCAAGTGCCCAACTCTTAATTTCAGTTGATCTCAAGGTCATGAGATTGAGCTCTTTCCTTCCCCTCCCAGCTTGGGCTCCACACTCAGTGGGGAGTCTGCTTGAGATTCTTTCCCTCTGCCCCTCCCCCCACTTGTTCTTTCTCTCTCTTTCTCAAATAAATAAATCCTTTAAAAAAAATCAGACAAAATACTGATAATCTGAAGA
The DNA here is from genome assembly GCA_002007465.1 of Ailurus styani. Taxonomy (NCBI): domain Eukaryota; kingdom Metazoa; phylum Chordata; class Mammalia; order Carnivora; family Ailuridae; genus Ailurus; species Ailurus styani. The sequence goes on along the minus strand of LNAC01000649.1, from coordinate 808,520 downwards.
GTTAACAGAGACAGGAATACCCCCAGTGCTAAGCCTCACAAAGCTTACAGATTAATTATAAATTTTACAAAAAGTGTTAATAATTGATATAAAGTGATAGTTTATAAATTAAAAGACAGAAAAGAAAAAAAGAAAAAAATTATGAGTAAAACTATAATTGCCAAAGTAGTGCCTTATCTTCATTATTCTAAGTGAGAAGTATCCAAATACACATATATGAATTAAATATAATCCCTACACTCAAGTAGAATACAATATGATAGATTAAAGCAGGCAAATGATGATAGCTGTTATCATGGCACTAATTATCATTTAAAGCTCAGTTTGTGACAAATAATTACTCACCTTCTTACATAAGAATCACAATAAACCTGTAGAGTAAGTGCTCTTGCGCTCTATACTTTTGCGAACCTACACAATATCCATTTCCCCTTCGATGTGACCTCTCTGTGAATGAATGCTCTATGCCAATGTCAACCATGCTCCTTAATTTTATAGCATCTCTTGACGTTAGGGGCAGTGATCGTTAACCACAAATCTGCTAGTGGGAGTTAGATGGAGTCTTGAAATTTTTGTTTTCTGATAAGCAGGCAGAGCCTTAGCTGGTGCCTTGAACACTGATGTGAAATATGGAGCTGTAGCAGCCATCTTGTGACTATGGAAAGAACAAAAATGAGGAAAAACTCCACTACAGATGACGGAGAGGAAACAGTGAAAGAGGTTGCATTCCTTCTGGCAATATAGAGTAGTTGAGTCAACAGTTATGAGGATTTCTGGTGAGAAAAATATGCCAATATGTGTTTAAGTAGCTGTTTATTTAAGTACTTTGTTACTTGTAGCTAAACACATTTCTAACAAATAAATATTTATCTCACTGGTAGTATGTAGTTTACCAGGCTATGCCACCGTGTGAAGAGCCTGAGAACTGAGCTGATTCCAGAATCCATGTTCATTCATTACACATTTTAAGCTAGAAAAATTATACATATTAAGCTAGGAAACAAAAAAAAGGAATAAAGTATTATGTCTAATACAACAGATCAAGGAGGGATCCTCAGAGAGAATACGGTGTGTGGATCATCTTCTAGGAGAATGACAATGTCCATTTTCAGAATGTGTGTGTGTTTTTTAAAGATTTTATTTATTTATTTGACAGAGAGATAGAGAGAGAGCACAAGTAGGCAGAGCGGCAGGCAGAGGGAGAGGGAGAAACAGGCTTCCTGTTGAGCAGGGAACCAGATGCGGGGCTCATTCCCTGGACTCTGGGATCATGACCTGAGCCAAAGGCAGCCCCTTAACTGACTGAGCCACCCAGGTGCCCCTAGAATGTTTTTCATATCAGAAGATTGATAGGGCCAATCCTTCATCTTCCAGCAGGACTTAGAAAAGTCTTTATTAAGATTTGAAAAAACACATTCGAAATAATAAAAATGTGCATGGTTTGTCTCTCTAAATTTAATTTGCCAAAAGTAAACTATTTTTCTTAGTGAATATCTAAACATTTTTAAAAACTACGGTAAAAATTTTGCTCTTTTCTATGAAGGCAACTAAACATTTATGTGAGCAGAACTTTTTACTCATTTTTTTGTTGTTGTTGGGGGGGTCATTAAGGTACCTTATTTTGCAGAAAATTTATATGGGTTCTTCTCAGAGCAAGCTCTAGTGAAGATGAACCATGGTGAATTGCTGATTGTGTTCTATGATGACCATTTTAGTTAGCCTGTTCATATTATTTGACATTTAAAAATAGACGGGCAAATATATTGTGAAGCAAGTAGATCACAATGTTCAAACCATAAAAAATGGACTCTGTGGTCCCAGAGGCCATTCTCATCTTAAATCTGTGTGGATCTGTGACATTTCTTTGAGCTTAAAAGAGCTCTGCTCATGCAGCTACTGAAAAAAATTATTTTGTTTGAGACCATTCGTCATAAGCTTGGGGAAGATACTCACTTACTTTTTTTTACTCTCGTCCTGTTTCATTAAGGCTGTTTTTCTTCTTACTTTTCTTTTTGGGTTTCTGTATGGTAGTCTTATTTTTAGAGCATTTTCCCTAATTTTCTAATATTCAAAGATGCAATTTTAGTTTATTACCCTTCTAACTATGCCTCTTAATATATATGCATGTATTTTGAATACTGTTATTTCCTATAATAAAGAATTTTGGACTTCCAAAGGATGTATTCAATAAAATAGGTGGAAAAAAACTTAAAATGTGCAATTTAGAGCTGGAAAATTATGAGTGATAGGAAGGGAATAATGTGGTTGTGTAAGCCTGAATTTCCAAGAAGTTCATAAAATGAGCTACAAATATGGCTTCTATGGTTATCATTTATTGAGTGCCTACTATGTACCAGGCATAGCACCATCCCATCCACACCTCTCTTCACCCTTCCTAACATAACATTGAGCAGCCCAGTTACAAAGAGCCATTTCATTCATAGTTTCAACCAGTGTTTGGATAACACGTCACAGTCAATTTTCCCATTATAATTAGGAGTTTATGTCAACTTAATGATTTAGGGTCATATATGATCTCCTTCTTAGACATACTTAAGCTGATTTAAAAGTTGTTGTTAGTGGTATATATACTATACATCATCTATCTAGCTTAGGTGAAAATCTTCAAGAGGGTTCAGAATCTGCTTTTAGCAGGGTTATAAAGAGAATAACCTCTCTTTTCATTTCCTTTTTCAGATAATGTTGAGGTTTTTATGGATTACTCATAATTTATATCCTACACAATCTGTACAGATAGAATTTATTTTTTTCATATAAGTAAAAACTTTTAATGCTTAAAACAAGTACATACTTCCAAATATTTTTATTTTGTGATGCCAATAATTAACATATCCATTACCTTATGGTTCCTTCCTTCCTTCCTTCCTTCCTTCCTTCCTTCCTTCCTTCCTT
>LNAC01000649.1:748012-805580 GCA_002007465.1 Ailurus styani | reverse complement strand
CCTTCCTTTTCTTTCTTCCTTCCTTCCTTCCTTCCTTCCTTCCTTCCTTCCTTCCTTCCTTCCTTCCTTCCTCCCTTCCTTCCTTCTGAAAATACTTAACAAATTTCAGATACATAACACAGTCTAATTAACTATGGTCACAATGCCATGCGTTAGACCCTCAGAACTTGTTTATCTTATAACTGAAAACTTGTACCCTTTCACCAATCTCTTCCTACTTCTCCATTCCACACATAAGTGATATAATGTAGTGTTGGTCTTTTTCTGTCCAGCTTATTTCTGGCTTATTTCAGAAATGCTATCACTATTTTCTTTATTAAAACTTTTGAAAACAGTAATTCCTTCATTTTTTCTTTTTTAAAGTTCTTTTATTTTGTATCATAAGTCCTTTGCATTTCACCACACAGTTTATAATTAGCTGGTAAATTTCTAAATCAAAACCTGCTGAGATTTTAATTGAGGCTGTCTTGAATGATGATCTGTGAATTTATAGTTTTAATTGGGTTTGGAAAAAATTTTAACCAGTATTTCTTAAAATGTTTTCTTCTGTCCTCCTTCCCTTTCTCCTATTTTAGAGACTCCCATTTCAAGTTTATTAGGTTGCTTAGGAATATTTTATTTATGGTTATAAAAAAAAACTTATGTCTCTTTTTAAAATTTTAAGTATTTTCTATTGTTGTTTCTTCAGGTGCATTACAAATATTCTATTTTCTGTATCTAGCCTATTGTCATTACATTCCATGTATATTTTTTAAAACTCAGACTTCCATTTTTTTGTCTCCAGAAATTAAATGAAGACCGTATTGTAATACCTTTCCTGTCTCTCTTTATCACACTCTTGCTGTCTTCTACCTTCTTAAATATATAGATTATAATTATATTAACTGTTTTGACATTATTTTTATTAATTCTACCATCTATTATGTCTCTGATTCCACTGATTTCTCTCCTCATTATGGCTTCTGTTTTCCTGATATTTTGCATGTCACAATTTTTTATTGTATGTCAAACAAATTGTTTTTTTTTAATTGTATGTCAAATTATAACTTTTATCTTCTTGGATACTGTATTACCTTTCTGTAACATTAAAATTCTTGAGCCTTTCTCTTGGATATAGTTAAATTAAATGTACATGTTAAAACTAACACCAATACAGCACTGTATGTATTTATCAAAGGTGTGATTAAAAGGGAAAACATTTATTGGTTAGGAGACTACTGTAACAAAGCATTCAACAACTATATAGACTCACAAATGTAGTGAGTAAGGAACAGACAAGTCTAAGTAGGGAGAGACAGGTAGGGGACTACATTACTAGGCTCAGGTCAGGGGCTATGTAACCAGGCTCAACAGAAATCCCAGGGAGAAATGTTATAGAGGGGATATTAACCAGAGAGAAGGGAACAGCACCTTTGTGCTAAAGATAGGCATGATAGTCTCATGATATTTACAAATCCACAGGTTTGTTCTGAATGTTATTGACAAGAAATTTACCAAATTCCCTTGTCAGTTTTCTATAAAACACAGACTGTAAAAGCCCTCACTGGCAACCCATTTGGGACCCCTCTCACTCTAGAGAGCTTTTTTATTTCCTTTATGTTCTCACCCTCACTTAATAAACTTTCACTTCACTTCACCCTTTTGTCCACCAGATTCATCCTTCCACTCCTTGAGACAAGAACCCTGAAACCCTGCAACAATAGCAGCAGGAGGTTTAGGATATGTATCAGAGAGTGTTGCAAATGAGAAATTGTCAGTGGCCAGGATGTCTGGAGGACCTAAGAGAAGAATATATAATAATTGATCTTATATTCTTTATTGTTATCTGCTGTGCTACGTATGGCATAATATTTACAAAATCAACCCCTATTACAGCAGTATCTAAAACCCTCAAAATGAACAATTCATACATTCTTTGATGTAAAGACATTCAGGGTCATTAATGGAAAATATACAGTTGGGTTGACATTCAGTCAGAGACAATAGCAAATCCAAGGGTGTCAGTATAGAATAATTTCCAAAAGTCAAAGTCAGAGAAAATTGAACACAGATTTAACCATTTTGTGACGTTTCAATTTCCCATAGAATGCGGGAGTAATTCACAAGAGTTTTATAGTAAAGGAAATGGTAATTCACAATGGCTTGGAGAACATGGAGGCATGAAAACTGGAGACGTTGATATTACAATTTTAAATATTAGGTGAATATGAAAAAAACTTGGCAGAAATTATGATAAACTGTACATTGAATTTCATAGTTGCATCTTTGGGAATCAGAAAATATGGCTTTAATTTTTGTTTCTGATACCAGCTCACTACATGATTTAGATAAATAACTTAATCTCCAGATCTATAAAGTAGTATGTCTCACGTCCCATCCTACTTTAAAATATTAGAACTATAAACACCACAAAATCATTACCAACTATGGTGTAGGAGAGCACAGAAAAATAAATTATCATTTGCTCTTCTTTTTTTCATTGAATTCTAAATTTGTGTACAGGTCTGGTCTGAGTTTTCCTGGAGCCAATAGTAGAAAAGCAGTAACTCCAGAGTTAGGTGTTAAAACATCCTTAGAGTGATTCAAATTAAACAAAAATTGTGATCATTATTCAGCGCCAACTGAGTACGGTTACATGATAAGTATTTGCTCATTCCATTGTTAATATAATTCCATACAGTAATGTTTGTTAACATATCTGATGTATGAGAAGAAATTAGTTCTGTGAAAGCTTATGATCAAAGAGAAGAGCTATTTAGTGTGTGTCATAGGAAATGTCATACACATAAGCTTCATAATTTCATCCATGAACTGCATAGAAAACAAACAAAATAAAATAAAGGAAAACTAAGACTGATATGGCCCAAACAGTCATTCGATACTCTCTTAACTCGGTTAAGTGAGAGAAACTTCTGTTCCCAGGAGCTGTTTTTCACGTATCACATGCCAACATTTGTATTCCCTAGGAACAGCTTGAAATGAGGTGACAGCAACTCTTAAGAGAATTGCCTGCATGTTTTCCTAAATTCTTAAATGTAATGCTACTTAGGTTTTCAGATGTCCTGGGAATATTTCCAACTGTTTCTCCATATTTCTACTTGGTTCAATCAATACTCTATTAGGCACAATGGTTTTGTAGAACTCAGCCATGAAATTTTATGACTCGGTTTTCCATCCTCTTGCATCATTAAAAGACAAAGAGTCTCTTTGCACAATTTGCTAGAAAACTTCAGACAAAAAGTTCTTTTGATTATAGTGAATTAAGCCAATAATGCTAGGCATTGTCTGATACTAACTTTAATGAAAAGCAATACTCACCATTACTGTAGATCATCAGGGATCTCTTATGAGTTTAGTTGAATTTGTTTGAAGAGAGGTTCTTGGCAGGATTGCATAAATTTTGATATGGTCAATTTGCTTGGATGATATCCAGGAAGCCACATGAAATGTTATTAAAAACAGCTAAGTGAGAGATTTATGAAAAATTGTGCTTGGTTTTATGAAAAATAATCCACTGTATTTTATATGGTTGAGAGAGGTAGAGAGACAGCTAATATTTTGATTTGAAAATAATATCTCTAATGTACTAAAAGTTTTAAGTTATCTAAGAAAGAGTAAGATGATTTGCAATGTTTATTTATTGAGAACTTAAACTAAATCTTCCCAGTGAGGGCCTTGAGGAAATTTATAAAAGGACAAATCCCACGGGACCTGTAAAATAAAAAATAAATAAAATGCAGAGATTATGAGGGAGTTGGTATCTCTGAAAACTAGGCCTATGTGGCTACTGTATTTGAGCATTTTGACTTTATCTCTGAACCTTTTTCAGGTCAAGTTTAAATAAAGAATACACACACAGACAAATATATACACACATAAGAATTATATGTTTCATGTTATGCATGCATATGTTACTTATATATATTAAACTTTCTCATAATTTTAATATTGGAATTCATTTCTTGTTTATTATGTTAGTATTTGCTGAGCAGAGATTATTACCCTCTCATTTTAATTCTCACAATAAATCTGTGAACTATATGCAGTTCTTTTTTCTATTTTATAGGCAAAAAAAAAAAAAAAAAACAGCCTTAAAGAGGTTAAAGTAATGTATCCAAAATCACACAGTTTGTGTATGTCAGAAATAGGCTACACATTCAAATGTGTCTGTTTCCATAATCTGAGAATTATTTTTTTATAAAGTTAAGAGCCTCAGGCCACTGTTGGTTAATTATAAGATGGGTCTATATTTGTTCACTGAATTATGTAATGCGCTATATTTATAACAATTTTATTGTTATTATTGTCTTTTGGGACAAGAAATTTTTAGGAAGCAATGGTATAAATTTTAAATATTTCAAATATTGAAGTCTCATCTTGAGACATTCAGGGTCATTAATGGAAAATATACATTTGGGTTATATAAACTTGCAATGGTGCATTTAATACCAATGTCTGCACATGAACATGAAATAAAATGAATAGATCACTGTGGGCTTCAGTTTCCAAATATCTAAAGCTGAGATCATAATAACTAATTGCTTCTGTTTGGGGAATGTTTAAAGGGACATTTAATGTAATGTCCTAATACAATTTACAACTACAAGTGTGTAAATTTCCTAATTACTCACATATTCATGAAAATACTATTTCTTTTTGTAATTTCTCCCACTGTTATGTAAGTAAAGACATTCCTGTGGGACCATAGACCACAACTGACTAATTTTTCTTTACCTAATTGGTCGTGTTGATTCTCTCCATCATTATGTTATAATAAATGAATGTTGTGTTGGGTCAAATTATATCAACTTGTTATGTTGGAAACCCCATTTTCTTGGACCACTTTCCAGGTATATTTCAAGATTACAGCTGAAAGTATGAAGACCTAGAATTAGATTTGGCCAGCAAAAGGGAAATAATCACCTTCACCATTATTGAAAGCTCATCATAGTCAGATACAGTAGTCGTTTCTGTCATATTCAGTGGTTTTTAACTTCGCTTTTCCAAAATGTATGTAGATCTTCTCCTCAACTTCTTGAATAGCAGTGAACAACTTTATTTTTCCCTTCAATTTTTTTTTGAAAAAAACAAACTAATTACTTATGGAACCAGATGGTTATTTTGCTGACAGTTATTTGGGCATTTGTCCTGTTTAATGCTGTTTTGGTAAGCAGGTTAGAAAAAAACCACTTGATCTAGTTAAATAAAAAGGAGAAATCTATTGGAGGGATACTGAGGTATCTTTCCGAGCCCAAGGAGAGTTGGATTTACTTAGTGCTAACATCTTGAATTAGAAAGCAGTCAGGTAACTGGCACTGCTTTCTCTTCTCTTTTACCCTTCATTTCTCACTGAGATACTCCTTTTATGTAGTCCTTCATTAAGGAGAGATTTTTCTGTTTCTCTATATTTAAAACACTTGGTTTACTTTTCCTCAATTCTAGCCAAAGGATATTTCTGAATCTTTGATTTAGATTTCTTAAAGACTCCGCCATCTGTCAAACAGTCATCCAGTGAAGTTGAGGACAGAATAATGCTGCCAAGGTACTTCCTCTAGGGGTAAACTCTGAGACAAAGGTTATCATCATGTCCTGTGGAGATATTCCCAAGATGCTTTCCACAGCATTGTGCTGGATGGCTTAAGTATGTTCATCTAATCAACATTGTTAATAACCTTGAAGACTAAGCCAGCTAAGAAGGCAAAAAATAGTCACTCAGCTGATGATACATTTCTATGATTTGAATCCAGTCGGTTATAAGTTTTAAGCCCGATCAACCCCTTACAACTACTAAGAAATAAATATAGAGACATAGAGAATATGTGGAGGGAATTTTTGCCAAATATGAGCTAACACGAATACTGCACTTGGGTATTGACTTTGCTTTTTGAGAAAGAAACAGAGAAGGAGGTGGGGTGGGGAGAGAGAGAGAGACAGGAAAGAAGAGGAGGAGGAGTAAACTCCTTGCAAGTATAAACTTTCTAGAAGATGAGCCATTCATCCTGTTATGAGGAATGATTCAACACTTACTCATAAAAGCCTATATTCATGCATTTAAATTATTTCTTTGTAATGATGATGGACATTTTAAGAAAATCAATAAAAATTCATTATTGGGGTAGAAAATTTTAAACCTCATCTTCAAGGAGGGAGGAGAAAATGATGGGGTGTTCTAGAAGAGATTTGGTTTCATTTTTCTTATTTGTACATTGGATTGGATGGAAATGTGTATGGAGAAATGGCATTATGACACAACCGGTCTGTAGGGCTGAGAGTTACAATCAGTGCACTCTCTCCTACCGCATGGCATTCCTGTGCGTTAGGAAACCACATTAACTATAGTATATTCATAAAACGTAACCCGAGTGGCTCAAAAAAGCTTGGAGAATAAGTGATATTTGAAAGGTTGGATTTATGGGAAAGACAACTCATTATGTCTGTATCCTGTCATTAATAACATAAATTACTTTTCTCTGTATTGCTTTAACCCTTAGCCCCCTACTCTGATTTGTATATAACGTGAAATATCGGATGATGTTTCAGATATGACAGGGGAAGAAAGACAGAGAGGAGAGAGGAAAAAATTCTTGTCATTAAATTAGTTTAATGATGCCATACATAGGATCAACAAAAAATTCATAATGATATTTGAAATGTATTTATGTGTCTTAAAATATGTGGTTTAAGTATTCATGATTATCTACACCCAGTTTTATGATTTAAAGATTTAAAAGAGTTACTCAGCTAGCCTTGACCTTAGACTTTCATTACCTTCATTTAGGTAAGATTTGTGAAAAAGAATCAGCCAATATAGGGTAAATGCTCTTTTAGAACAGTAAGGTCAGTACATGAATTTACTGACACAGAGTCAAATTTTCTCCAATAGGAAGATATAATTTTCCTCTCTATACTTGATGTGTTCCTTCCACATACTTGATGAGGTGTCAGGGAAGAGTTTAGGGAATAATAAATTCCTAGGGCTATGAGAGCTACTTTGTTTTAGATTTTATTTTTTAAAGCAATCTTTGCACTGAGCATGGGGCTCAAACTCATAACTTTGAGATCAAGAGTCTCATGCTCCACTGATGGAGCCAGCCAGGTGCCCTGAGAGGTACTTTGTTTTAGACAAAAACAGACAGAGCCAGAGTAAAGGACCTTGCATTATTATTTTTTAACTTGACCCTTATTCCCCAACCCCTCCAGCTCCACTAGCCCATTTGAGAGCTCCAAGACATTGCATGAAACAAACACTATCTCTACTGTAATAGGGTGTATGGGCAAAGATGGAGACTGAGACATGGTTACTATTCAGGAAGGGCTAGGGAATCCTGCAATGCAAAGGGCGGGGTGGTTAGAATTCCAGCAAAAGAAAAGAAATTAGGGTGACCATTCATCCTGGTTGGCCTAGGACTAAAGCTTTCTCTGGGACTTGGGACTTGCAGTGCTAAAGCAAGAAAATCCTCAGACAAATCAGGTTTATTGATACCCTAGAAGAGAGATATAGAGAGTCAAAGAAAGAAAGGGTTCATTTAAGACACGTGCTGCAGTCCTAAATGGCTTTAACTTAGGACATTGCCAAGTTTCTTTGCAGTTTTATGAAATTAGGCCCTATCTTTTATATTGATGAGCTAAAAATCTAGAAGAAGACATAGTTACCTCTCCTTCTTCATCCTCAAATTCCAAAAACATACACACATTGCATACAGCCTTGATATTGTAAACTAAAACCTTTCATAAATAACTTGTTGATTTTTTAAGGTTCCCACTATGTAGTTGCTTTGAGAATATATGTATGAATACACATGGTAATTATACAAATACAATCATATTTTATGATTTTATGTAATGTTACAAAAGCTTTCCTCCTCCATGGATCTCCTTTGTCTTTATAATAAATACACATTTAATGGCTATGTAAATATGAGGGGTATTAATATACCATTTCAATATGACTTTGCATTTCAATCATATCAGGCTCATGGTTTTTTTCATGATGGATGATTCATTAATAAGTATTTTTATAGCATAATATGTTGATTTACAACTTCAGAACAAATTCCTCGGATCGGATTACAAGGTCTTTACACATGTATGTTTGTTTAAGTAGTGTGACATTGTATCTTTCCATTTTTAAGAAGTTTTTAGAAATTTGAGTACTAATGACACAGTGTCTATGCTTCAGTTTTACTGAAACTTTGTTAGCAATGCATATTTTAATTGATTTTTCCAATGACTTTACTAGTATAAAAATAGTAACTCAGGGTGATTTTAATAAACTTTTTTATGATTCCCAGACTTAAGCATTTTTCTACATGTATGTTTACTCTTGCTTTTCTCTGCATATCCATTAGTCTTTTTGTATTCATTTAACTTTGAAAATTACATTCCCAAATGTATACATTTCCATTTAGGTGTTTTCTTTTTTTGGTAGTTATGAATTGCTTGCACGACTAAAAGAGAAAAAAATGTTTTCTTTGGCATTTCCATTTTTAACACTGTTACATCCATTACGACGAATGACACATCATGTCATAGTGAGTGATATTTGAGAGATGACGGGCAAGTTTGGAGAACAAAACTCCTTAGACCATGTTTACCGTCTCAGTGATGCCAGATGCTCTTTTCCTAAAGCTGCCTTATTGACTAAATTTGAAATGGCTAACAGGCAAAACAAAATTAAGGAGAAAAAGTATGATAAATGAGCATTTGGAAGGCAAAGTCAAGGATATAAACAGGTAACCTTTCCCTTGAAACCATGTTTTAAAAGACAGACTATAATTCTTCTGAACTACATAATGTAAATAACATAGAAGTTGGCTTTCAAGTGTAATTGATTGCACTGTTTACAGGAAAACATCAATCAAGAGACAAGCAAAACAAGGGTGGGATGTATCAAAAGAAACAGAATATGGAGTTACGGCATGAGAATGATGAAGAATGATTCTGAGTTGTTAACAAAATTACAAGCCATTCATTTTTATTTTCAATTGTTTCCTAGATAGTGATGGTTAAAGTGATTAACACTAGGATGGGAATTGACAAAGAGCATGCCTGGGCTAGGAGTTCCCAGGAGTAGACCATTCTGCAGTATAATTTTTATTTGGCCGTAATTAAATACCCTGTTTCTCTTGCTTGTAATAGAAGGTGATAGGTACAAGCTGAAGAAAGTTTCTGATGGAGTGCAAAATTCATTCACAGTTGTGTCCCCAGCTTTGGCTGATAAAACCGCCCTTGTATAGAGGGTTTGTTTCTGCACTGAGTCTGACTCACATTACTTAGGACCTCCAGGCTATCTTCACAGTGCTATTCTGCCATTTATCCAACATGGGTAAAGATGTCTTCTGTCACCAGGCCTTCAAAACGGCACTTTTAACACATATCTGTGTGGTCGGGAAAAACAGTTCTGAATATGAGTCACTGTGTGTCCTGGAAATTTTTCCTTGTGATAATTTTTGAGACAGCACAGAGACTGATGTCATGGGAATTCAGTTATCCTTCCAGATAATCTAGACTTAGAGTGTGCCCCAGTCAGGCAGAACCATGTTCATGCTCCAAATCTACTGTCTGGTGGTGTGGATCTTGACAAATGACTTAATCTTTCTGGGTCTCATTTTTTCCCACATGTAAAATTTAGAGAAATTGCTGTGTAACACCATTGGAAGGATTAAAAAAAATTCTCTTTTAGAAATCTTCTGATGATAAAAAACAAAATCAACCAAAAAAATAGTTGCTCCTAGGAAGACAGTAACCTTACAAATGATGTGTTTTATTTCCTTTTACTTATATTTTAGCTGATGGTACTTTAGCTGATCTACATTTAGTGTCCAAGACATCTTATTTGCTCTCACAATTTGACTGTGCTTTCTGGATAATTGCAAAAATGTTCAATTGATTTTGACCATGCAAATAAACCTACATTTGGAAGTCTGTTTAATGATTTCAACAATTTTGGAAAGATTTGGAAATAATTAATCTTAGCAACAGGCCAGTTTGTTAGAGGTCAAATATGGTTAAACATAATGCAGAGACTAACAGATATGGATAGATAGATAGATAGATAGATAGATAGATAGATAGATAGATAGATAATTATGTATATATTAAGAGTATATAATTGTATATACCCTCACATAAACATACTCACAAAATGATTTCACCACATACATATATAATACTGTGATCGGGCTTTCTTTTTGCAATACTCGTTTATGAAAAATTTCCAATTGTTTTTTGAGTATTCCTTAAACACAACTTTTTCAATGGCTATAGAATATAGAATTTTTGAATGTATCATATTTTTTGCTAATTCCTTTATTAAAAGACATTTTTATTTCCTCTGGATTTCATGATTAACATTTGGAAGATGGTATCTGTAATAATCTTTAGTAAGTTGTTTTTCTGTTGTTTATTTAAAATAGATTTATAGAAGAATTATTATCTCTATGGATAGAAATTTGTTACATTGCCAGGGTAGGCATTACCAAATTACCTTATAGTAAACTTTATTTTAAATGCAACAGCCACAGGAATGTTTATAACAGGTAAATAATATTTTGAAACTTTCTAGTTTAAATTCTTCAATGGAATTCTATTACTCTCAGAATAAAATGTATAATCTTTTTCCTAGCTGAGATGTATAATTGACATACACTATTGTATTAGAAAGATTAAATTAAACATAGTAAATGAGTAGCTGTTTCTATTTTACATATTCATTTATATGAATATATAAAATATTATCTCATAAAATAAAAAAATAGAAATAAAAGGAAATGATAAAGGGGAAATAGTTGCATCATATATGGTTACTTTGTAACCATCCTTTGCAGTCAGAATCTATTTGTAAAAGAGCCAGCCCTTACAATATATTTCACATCGTGCCTAGATCTCTGCTCCTGTCCTCATGGAGCTTTCCTTCTACCAGGATAAGAGCTATAAAATAAATAAATAAACCCACAAATGCATTGGAAAGCAGCAAGGAAAAGTGACTTTTAGAGAGGGTGGTCTAGGAAAGTCTCTCATAGAAGTGATATTTAGATTAAGGTATGAAGGGAGTGATCAAGATAAGAAAGCAATATCCAAGCAAGAGCAGGCACCATGGACTTGGGCAAGAAATACCCGGATTTGTTAAGAAACCAAATGAAAACAAGCATGGCTGAAGAAGAGTGAGTAGGTGGGAGTGTGGTCTGAGTTAAGGTTAGAGCAGAAGCCCGATTATACAGGGCCCTGGATTATATTTAGGATTGTGCATTTTGTGTACAGCGTGGTGACTCTAGTTAGTAATACCATATTGTATATTTGAAAGTTGCTAAGAGAATAAATCTTAAAGTTCTCAACACAAGAAAAAGATTTCTGTAACTGTATGAGGTGATGGATGTTAACTAAACTTCTTTTAGTAACCATTTTGTAATTTATCCATATATCGAATCATTAGGTTGTATACCTAAAACTAATATAATGTAGACGTAGCCATGTGATCATGTTATGGACTATGGAATGGAAAGAGTTCCCATGAGAGCTATGGTTTTCCTGAAAAACTAGGACAGATGCAAGTGGTAGTACCCTTGTTTTTCATGCCCTCATCAGAAACAGAGATGGGGGCGCCTGGGTGGCTCAGTCGTTAAGCGTCTGCCTTCAGCTTAGGTCATGATCCCAGCATCCTGGGATCCAGTCCCACGTGGGGCTCCCTGCTCAGCAGGAAGACTGCTTCTCCCTCTCNAGAGTTCCCATGAGAGCTATGGTTTTCCTGAAAAACTAGGACAGATGCAAGTGGTAGTACCCTTGTTTTTCATGCCCTCATCAGAAACAGAGATGGGGGCGCCTGGGTGGCTCAGTCGTTAAGCGTCTGCCTTCAGCTTAGGTCATGATCCCAGCATCCTGGGATCCAGTCCCACGTGGGGCTCCCTGCTCAGCAGGAAGACTGCTTCTCCCTCTCCCACTCCTCCTGCTTGTGTTCCCTCTCTCGTTGTCTCTCTCTCTGTCAAATAAATAAATAAAATCTTTTTAAAAAGGTGGGGGGGGGGACAGAGATGGGATTTCTCCAGTGAAGTGTCAGTCAGTTTGTGGTTGAAACAGAGATAAAGGAAAATGTGTTTAACTTATTATAGTTAGGTCCTAATATGTTCAGCTAAAGCTAATTCTGACTAATGCGTTTTAGAATTGCTACCCTACACCAACAACATTCTATTCACTTCCAGTCTTTTTTTAAAAATAATTTTTGATAAGCTTTTGATTGATAAACTTTTTAAAAGATTTTATTTATTATTAATTTATTTATTTATTTATTTATTTATTATAATAAGATATTATTTATTTAACCAACTGAGCCACCCTGGCACCCCTCTGCATAAACATGTCAAGTCTCTCAAATTTATTTATTGTTTGGCTTACTACAATTCCAAACAAAATGTCAGTGAAATATTTTTGCAGGTAAAAAACAAATGATGCTTTACCTGCAAAAATATTTCACTGACATTTTGTTTGGAATTGTAGTAAGCCAAACAATAAATAAATTTGAGAGACTTGACATGTTCATGGTATTCCGCCTCACTGTCTAGGACCACACATGGTATACTTATTCATTTACTCATATATTTTGTTTTTTGTCTCTCAAGAAAGTTTTTTTTTTCTTACAAGACTCCTTGGGTTATTGGCTTACAAATTCTCTAATAACTTTGATTTCTATGGAACCAATGGAAAAGAAGGGATCAGTAGGATCATTTAAGGAATGTTGTATACCAAGAAAACCAAAATGAATAAACACCAAATTACTCATATTAGTAAGGGAAACCATTGTCATCAGAAATGAAACAAACACTAAAAATAGATAGGTTTTCTATGTATACATAGTACCCAATAATGAAAGGAAAGACCACTATATGGCCTGTGCACAACTGTCACACAATTGTAAAAATTAAACATATTCAGAAGAAAAAAATGAAGAAAAAGTAGATTACCTCCAAAAACGTAATCAAGACAGTATTTGTCTTTCTTTGTCTGATTTATTTCATTTAACATCATGCCCTCAGAGTTCATCTATGTTGTTGCAAAAGGCAAGATCTCCTTCTTTCCTAAGTCTGAATAGTATGTGTGTGTGTGTGTGTGCATGTGTGTGTGCGCGTGTGTACACTCAGAGCCAGAAATGTGTCAAAGGGAACTTTGTCTCGTATGGATTGACTGGAAAACATATTTGGAGAGCTTACTCATGTTTCAGAATTCTTGGTGATATTTCTTTGCTGGAAATTACCAGTCTATGAAGCCTCCTGATGACTCTAATTTGAGATCAGCCATAGAAGAGGACAATGGAACTATCTGGAAATGTCAGACAGCAGGGGAACACATCTATTACCTCACTCTCTTGCTATGATGTTATGTGGCCAACTTTTGAACAATGAGATTGATAACTCCTATTTTTTTAATTTAAATTCAATTAGCCAACATCTAGTACATCATTAGTTTCTGAGGTAGAGTTCAGTTACTCATCAGTTGTGTTTAACACTCAGGGTTCGTCACATCACATGCTCTCCTTAATGCCCTCACTCAATTACTCCATCCCCCCCAGCTCCCCTCCAGCAACCCTCAGTCTGTTTCCGATAGTTAAAAGTCTCTCATGGTTTGTCTCCCTCTCTGATTTCCTCCCATTCAGTTTTCCCTCTCTTCCCCTATGATCCTTTGTGCTCCTTCTTATATTCTACATCTGAGTGAAACCATATGATAATTGTCCTTCTCTGACTGACTTATTTTGCTCAACATAATACCCTCCAGTTCCATCCATGTTGATGTAAATGGTAAGATTTCATCCTTTTTGAAGGCTGATTAATATTCCATTGTATATATGAACCACATCTCCTTTATCCATTCATCTCGGTGGACATCTGGGCTCTTTCCAGAGTCTGGCTATTGTGGACATTACTGCTATAAACACTGGGGTACAGGTGCCCATTTGAATCACTACATTTGTATTTTGGGGGTAGATAGCAGTGCAGTTGCTGGGTTGTAAGATGATAAATCCTGTTTTTCTAGGGATTGTAATGAAAAGCAGTTTGGGTGTAAATAGAGTCAAATTTAATGATAAGTATAAAATCCTAATATTTTCTATCATTTCCAATTAATTACTAGGCTGCTAAAGGTTTGCATAGTGGTCAGGAAGTAAATACTTGGATCTTGAATATCCTATTATACTTTTAGACAAGAATGATGTGGTCCTGTTATTTTAACTTTTTAAACTTTAACTGTATTCAAGATAAGAACATGCAACCTCCCAAATGTTTTGAGCAGATATCAACCTCTGAATAACCAATGTTTTTGCTGGACCAACCCTTGTGATTCTTAATATGATTGCAAACTGCCTTTCGAACCATCAGGAAACTTGAACAAATAAAAAGTTTATTACCTACAAGCCCTAGGAATTCCATGGTATACCTGGGGCCACACAGTGAGGTCACAGGGAGAAAGAGAGAGAAAGAGAGCACAGATTTGGTTCTACTTTTAGATTGGGGTCTACAGTGGGGGCTTAGGGTTTTGTGGGCTCACTCTTTATTGGCAAATTTAAAGTATATGAGTGGGAATTTAAAGCACCTGGAAAAGGAAAAAAAAAGTGGTCTAAATGGTCAATTACCAAAATCAACCAAGATCTTTCAAACAAAGTATCCTGCTGTGGGGGCAGGGAGTAGAAAGTTGCCTGACCTAGTCTAGTCCTGGCTGGCAATGTGTTTATTCAAAATAGCCATCTTTGAAGTAAATATCTCTTTGAAGTGGATGCCTGGACAATCAAAGCTTAAGTCAGGCACTTGCATTACAAAAAGGAGAGAGAGAGTGAGAGAGGGAGGGAGGAAGGGAGAGAGAGAAGCCACCTCCTTCAGGCTTACAGTACACCAAATTAAAGTGACTTCATAAAAGTGGGAATTCAAACAGCATCATAGGGAGCCATACTACAAAGCCCTGTGCTTCGCACATGATGCATTTTATTTTAGCAGTGGAGCACAGCATGTTCTCTGTACTCATCTTTTGAAATCCAACACATTCATATAACTTACCACCTATACTGACTGCCTTTCATCCTTCTCTATATCAAGAAACAGGCTGTCTGAATAAAATACATGTTTTTATTTTCAATCAGTTTGTAAAGAAATGTTGACATAAGTGTGTCACAACAATGGCAGTGCTTCAGTAAAGCTCAATTAGAGTATCTTCTTTAGAACATCTTTCATTGACTTTTTAAAATTTTTTAGGATGAAGACTGTAAGTCTTAAAATAATAACACACATTTAAAAATTCAAATAAAAACGTCACAATTCTTTTTATTCAGAATGATCCCTTATATTTTAAGAGTACCTTACAGCTTTCTAACCACTTACATATACATTACTTTATTTTGGTTCTAATTCTAACAGAAAGTTTTATACAGAAGGAAGACCTGACGTTCTGATTCCATTTTTCAACATAAGAAAACTGAGAACTAGAAAATTTACATAACTCGTCTAAGATCATGCACTAAGAACCAAACCCGGAGCTAACAGCCTGGTCCAGACATGGTGTCCTGAAAAGTATTTTAGTCATTAGAACCATCTCTTATAAATCAATCCAAAGGAGCAAGAAGGAGTGCCTGGGTGGCTCGGTCAGTTAAGTGTCCAACTCTTGGTTTCAGCTTAGCTAATGATCTCAGGGTTGTGAGATCGAGCCCTGCGTTGGGCTCTGCACTGAGCGTGGAGCCTGCTTAAGATTCTCTCTCTTTCCCTCTGCCCCTCCTTCCTCACTCTGTCTCTAAAAATAAATAAGATTTTTTTTTTAAAGTGAGACAGTTCAGTAGAAAAAAGGACAAAGATCTTTATCACATTTCACAAAAAAAAGTCTAAGTGGCCAATGATCATAAGAAGAGGTGCATAACATCATTACTTGATCATCAGAAAAATGCAAGCTATAATCACTAAGAGATACCATTACTTACTCGCTAGAGTATCCGGAGATTAAAAGTAAAATGAATAAGGACACATAGCAGGTAGAAAACTCATGTATTGCTGGCCTTATCTGCAAAGATAAATATATGCCTATCTTATGGCCCCCAAATTCCATTTCAGAATGTGTGTAGAAGTAAGTTCATAGCAGTATATATAATATCACATATACATATCAATATGTATAATTATCTTATATTTTTATATTATAAATATCTGACATAATTATTATATATTCTTATATCTTATATGTAGAGATATATTATATATATATCTATAGAGAGTAGCTATATTTTTAGGGTATGTTTGTGGGGAAGCATTGTAGGATCTTGGAGGTAGTCAACATATTGATGTGGATGATAGTTATATGGGTGTCTACAAATACACAAATATCATGTGAAGTACACTTAAGATTTGTATACTTTATTGCATATATGTTGCTACCTCAATAGTTCTAAAATATGAATTGACAACAGGTAAAAATCAATGAGATATTTTAGGGCTCGTTTTAACACTAATGCCAACAAGCGCTCTTGCTCAACTGTAGACCCCAACAATTAAAACTAGAAGCAGACAAAACCACTTAACTCGTGCTCTAACTGAAACCCATTGTTCTTACTTCTTACTGCAGTTTCTTGAGGCATTGATAAAGGTGTTCTGCAATGATCGTCAGAACAAAAAAACATTTAGCAGGATTTTCTCTTAGCAAAACAAAACAGAGCATCATAATTTATATCATTAGAGAGAAATAAGGAATTTTATCCATGTAAAATCATAAGAAATTATCAAAACAATTAAAAGGAATATTCAAGTAAAGCATTATTTTTAAAAAATATTTATTTATTTGACAGAGAGAGAGAGCGAGCACAAGCAGGGGGAGTGGCAGAGGGAGAGGGTGAAGCAGGTTCTCTGCTGAGCAGGGAGCTGAACACAGGGCTCGATCCAAGACCCTGGGATCAGGACCTGAACCTAAGGCAGATACTTAATCGAGGGAGCCATCCAGGTACCCCAGTAAAAATACATTATTTAGACATTAATAATGAATACATAAAAATAAAATCAAGCAATGTAAAAAGGTAAAGAAATATCCCAGAAATTTAATGATGAAGAAAATAGTTGGATTTTTTTTTAATTTAACAAATTAATCCAAAAGCACTTCTGATTGCTATGTGTACTCTGAATAGATTAAAGTAAATGGACAGGAACAAGTTACTAGAGAAATAAAGAAAATAATGTAAGAAATATCCATTTTAGCAGCTTTTAAAAAAATTTGCTCTTTTATTCCCATTTGCCTGCTTGACAAATAATAAGCACTTAAAAAGAATTATTTAATGAATAAAGGGCTTTTCCAGNTGCCTCTCTGCCTCCTTGTGATCTCTCTCCCTCTGTGAAATAAATAAATAAAATCTTTAAAAAAAAAAAAAAAGAAATATCCATTTTAGCAGCTTTTAAAAAATTTTGCTTTTATTCCCATTTGCCTGCTTGACAAATAATAAGCACTTAAAAAGAATTATTTAATGAATAAAGGGCTTTTCCAGGGTTGAATTATAGGTTCAAATAGAAAGCTCCCAGCAATTTCCCGATTCAAAGAATGATAAAAAGACTTTTTAAACCAAATCATTACAAACATCCTAAACACTAAAAATACACAACCTCAGGATATAGAAGTTTCCAGAGATAAAATCAGTTTAAAATAAAAGAATCTGGGTCTTTGACCTATTCACTCACTGTGGTGATACAGATTAAACACAACTACCACTTGCACCGCCACAGCTCCAATGCACAGCCAGCCCCCTAGGAACTGTTCCCATGTAGAACGAGTGAACCATTCTCACTAGATGTTTGTGGCCAAATGCTGAAGAATTGTCTGAGCATGATAAGTTACAGAATTGGTAAGGTGCGGTATTATAAGGATACATACATGTCATGAAATTTTTTCCTAACCCATAGAATGTACAGCACCAAGAATGAACCCTGATGTAAGCTATGGATGTTAGATGATAATGATCCTTCCATGTAGATTCATCGGTTGCACTGAATGTACCATTCCGTTGGGAGTAATGATAATTGGGGATGTTATACATATGTTGGGGGAAAAGGTATATAGGAAATCTCTGCACCTTGCTTTCAATTTTACAGTTTACTGCTGTAAAAATTAAAGTCTATTGCAAGGTTTTTAAAAAATGAAAAATGAGCATAGGGTTAAAATAGGCTTGAAAATTGTCTTTTTTAAAAGATTTTTATTTATTTATTTGACAGAGGGAGCAATCACAAGTAGGCAGAGAGGCAGGCAGAGAAAGAGGGGGAAGCAAGCTCTCCACCGAGCGAGAGCCAGATGCGGGCCTCGATCCCAGGACCCTGGGATCATGACCTGAGCCGAAGGCAGAGGCTTAACCCACTGAGCCACCCAGGCGCCCTGAAAATTGTTTTTTTTTTTAAGTTAACATGTATGTAGTAGGCTAGAAAAGAAGTATTTTGTAAACTTGCATAAACAGTCATTTTTAAGATAATCAAAATAGTAATCCTGATTTTTAAGATAATGGGCTTTAAAATCACTATTTATAGACATATATTATTCTAAATTTTTCCATAAATTCCATCTTTTACAGAAAAACCAATTTTGGATACATGATTATTGATACCACCCTTCCCTTTCTGCCAAGGGTATCATCTGTTTTCCAAGATGTTTCCTGAGAGAAGTGTAAAGAAAATTCTCTTACATGAATTTCAACCTATGGAGATGATTGAGCCACTAGACAGAAATTTGGAAGTGATGATAGAAGCCACAATTATCATTAAATAAAGAGGACAATTGTGTCATTTTTGAGAAAGAAAAAATATCCACTGACATTTGTAAATTGGCATGTGCCTCACTCGTAGACCATGAGAGTCTTCCACTGGACATAAACCATCTCAGAGAATACCAACTTCAGACAAAATTGCTCTGAGGGTGTGATAAAATGAAACAAAGCAAAGTCACTTTATAATTTTAAGCACAGATAAAAACTAGGCCTCTGGGCCACTTGCTGCTTACCTAATATTGCACATCCCTGTTTTGGCTAAAATGAGTAACTATTACTTTTTTATCACTGACAGATGTATTATCCCTTTAATCTGTCATCCCCATAGATGAAATTTATTGAGATATTTTGTAATAAAACTTCCATCATGTTCTCATAGCATCCAATCTAGACCAAACCCCACTTCCTTAGACCCCCTGTCAAATCACCAAGATGAAGGACATGTCCTATAATAGATTCTTTCTAATACTCTCTTATAGGGCATCCCGTGGTTTCCCCAAGGTATGTGTTCACCTTCACTGTAACTTGTTCAACTACAGTTGTGTTCCTGGTGGTCTAGGCTGGGCAGTATTGACATTTCCATAAAGAGACATAAATTATATAGCTTTTCAACAAAAACCCTTTTGCCTCTCAGTAAATCTGTGAGGTCTGGAAATGTTTGCTGTGTTTCCTCTACTATGTTTTTCCTTTTATTTCAAAAAAGTGCAAAAATATTATCATTTATAAGTGTTAAATTGTGCCATAATGCAAAATATGTCAGATGATTGATAAAATTAACTTGTGAAATGAGTCTTTCCTGGTGACATATATCAGTGGATTAGATCTATATATCTGACTGATAAACCCCTTTCTGAATGAACATTTTAAGCTAACACTGTTCATCTATTATATGCTTAGAAATTGACTTAGTAATTAAGCTGAGAATCTTCATAAGGCATGTGACATTGATAAATAAAATTAGTGAACAGTGATGCAGAACTGAACTGATTATTCAAAGGCCAAAAAGGTAACAGGTGCTGAGGGTGCAATTTATTTAGAATGATCCAGAATCACGTCAACATAGGCATCAGCTTACTTTATTAAATCTGTCTCTTCTTACAGTTCTACATGGATAAATAAAATAACACTTTCTGAACAACCAATGTTAAGTCATTGATTATTCCATTCTTAATAGAAGAAATATAATTATTGGGAAAATAATTTCTTTATGGAAGAACTATATTATTTGGCTCCATTAATAGTCAAATAATATTTTTTTTTCAGGTAGAAATGTTTTCTTTCAATGGCCAAATATTTGACTCTTAAATAGTGCATGCCTTAATTTTACACTCTCTGACATTTTAGGAGTGAGATGACAGAAGAATGAGTATTTTAATCTTCACTCTCGTATTTTCCAGAGTCTTTTAAAATTGTTTCAGTGTATTTTGCAGTTTTCACGACTGTTTTCTAAAGCAACGGTAATTTATTGTTTAAAAGGTCCTAACTGGGAAAGATCAAGATATCAATCTTAAAAAGATATCTATTAAAAAAAGAAAGAAGTTTCCCTTTAGAAGAATGTGAAGCTCAGTGCACTGTATAATAAAATTCTCTAAAGAAAGGCCCTCTATAACCTGGAACTACTAATTTGGGGCACTTATGAACCAATGTATTACCTAAAGCAAAGTGTGTAGTTAATTTTTGCAAAAAGTTTCAGGGACATACATTAATATCCCTCTTCCACAAATGAAAAAAAAAAGGCTAAAAGGAATTTTATCAAGCTGAAGAAGCAAATGAATAATGGTACAGACATCAATCATGGTTTACCTGGAATAATTAATGGGTCCTCTGAAAATGACAAAAATCTCATTAAATGGAATTAGAATATCTTCTGCTACACACACACACACACACACACACACACACAAACACACCCCACTGTTCTTACCTTATAATTACAGGAAGTCTAAAATTCTCAAATTGAAATTTAAGGATCTTTGCAGTCTGATCCAGTAGACTATCCAATATCTTCTGCTTTAGCCATGCATAAGGCTTCAGCTCTATCTTAGGCTATGAGCTCATTCCATGGGGGACATGAATATTCATTTTGGCTTCCAACCCCAAAATTCAAGCCTCAGTTGAAGGCCTTTCTTGAGGACATGTTTTTAGATCATTCTAACCCAGAGTGAGAAATTTTCCTCTGAAATTCTCTGGTATTTATTTTCTATAAATGTATGGCTTGATTATAATTCCATTCTTGGATTTAATAAAGATTTGAATATATAATATCTATATACAACTCAAGAAGGAAAAAATTAAAGATTTTATAATGTACATAACTTTTCCCAGTAGAGCTTCCCTCTTCATACCTTCATTTACCAAATAGATAGTGTGAAACTTTTATGTGTCAGAAATTGTGTTGGACATTGGATTTAAATGAAGGGGGAGAAGTCGGAGTGGGAGACGAACCATGAGAGACTATGGACTCCAGGAAACAAACTGAGGGTTTTAGAAGGGAGGGGGATGGGTGAGCCTGGTGATGGGTATTAAGGAGGGCACGGATTACATGGAGCACTGAGTATTATGTGTAAACAATGAATCATGGGACACTACATCAAAAACTAGTGATGTACTATATGGTAACTAACATAACACAATTTTTTAAAAATGCCTTATAGTCAGGTCTACTAGGTACAGACTACTTTTATATGTATCATATGTATGCCCAGAACCTAGAGGAGTGCTATTTATATGTATCTACATAACAATTATGCTTTGCCTAATTTATCCTAATGTCCTTCTCACTAGCTTTTCTGAATTTATTTAATCCCTGCACTGTAAATCATTCTCCACAGAGCAGCCAGAGCAATCATTAATATCTAAAGAACAAAACATATCAGTCCATAGTTTCAGTCTTTGTTGGCTTCTTATTGCCTTTAGGATAAAATTAAGATACTATTAGGAATAAAATTAAGATACTTACTATTGTCCACAAGGTTTTTCATGAACTAGTTCTTACTTATTATTCTATAATGTTTTGAGTGGATAAATATATAACATTTCTTTTACCCCGACCCAGACTTGGAATAATTAAGAGACAGACAAGACCCAGGAATAAGGCAATTAGAATAGCCTCTTATCATTAATAACATTAAGATTGGCTGGCATTATGTGGCAAGTATATACTCTCCAGGTGATCTTGCAAATAATTTATCTCAAAATTAGATTTAATCACAATGTCAGGCCTATCCATGGGATATTGGGTCTTTGAAATTTATAACAAGGAAAAGCATAGTAATATTTGCACTTCCTGAGGGTAAGTTGGCTTCCAAAATAGATGTGAAGTGGCTGGTTCATGTAAGCTTATTTCCTACCCTCAGACCTCACAATTAGATCATCTACTCCACTTACATACTGTAAAAGCAAAGAGAGGCCAGAAGGGTTATCTAACGGATGTGCTCTATCAAGAATTAAAGTATCCTCTTAATACTTCCTAGAAATGTCTACACCACTCTACTTTCTTTCTCTACTCCAACTACACTGACTTTTAAATTTCTTGTTTCTTTCCATAGTGGGGGCTGCCTATGATTCCTCTACTTGGACACATTCAGCTCTTTCATTGACCTCTGACTGACCTTCACCTCTCAGTGGGCCTCCCACTAAATAGTCTGATAACACATTGCATTTTTCATGAGATTTTTATGATTTGAATGTATATACTTTTATATTTTTTTATTAATATAGATATCTTTCCATATACATTGTAGGTCCTATGAGTTCTTATATTGTTGCTGTTATTTTGCTAACCTAGTTATTCCTTGATGCTTATCATCAATATTTATCATCAGTAAGTATTTGCCAAATAAATGAATAACTGTGTGGATAATTGCAGAACTTGTTTGAACTTTACTGAAGTTCTGTCAAAGTTATTAGATTAATACCGAATCACACATCTCTAGATATGAATTCCTAGAAGGCAAAGGTCCATTAGAAGCACAAACATTATAGGGGCACCTGGTGGCTTAGTCGGTTAAGCAGCTGCCTTCAATTCAGGTCATGATCCCAGGGTCCTGGGATCAAGTCCCATATCAGGCTAGCTTAGCAGGGAGCCTGCGTCTCCCTCTCCCTCTGCCTGCCGCTCTGCCTACTTGTGCTCTTTCTCTCTCTCCCTCTGTCAAATAAATAAATAAAAATCTTAAAAATAAAAGAAACACAAACATTATAAATATTATAATTATAAAAATTATAAAGAAGGCTCTGGAAGTCTTAAGGACTATGGTTAGAGTTCATGATGATTTCAACCCACCTGCATCAAGGCTCTATTTCTACTAGTTGGATAACTCCTACCCCAGCCCATTTTCCAGTACCAACCCAGTCAAATGGAATGTAAGCATGGTTATGCAAAGAGACATTCCTGACATTTTTCTCCAAACAGAAGTCACCCTCCATATCTTAACACTTAATTTTTCCCTGTTAACTTTACCCATCCCTTTATCAATTTTAGAGGGTGAAATGGTGGTTTTGCATCCACTTGGAGAGTTCACCAATAAATATGTAAGTTTATTACCCTGTGGTTTCTATTGAGTAGTTATGGACAAAAATGCCAGTTCTCTAGTCATATTAAATGCATGATTACAGATAATTTATCCAAGAAATGTTAGAGTATTTTGACATTCAGAAGTGTTTTAGGTGGTTAGATAAACAGTACATAGTTATTTCTTAGAAATTATTGGACAAAAATATTTTTCTATCCACTTCTCAGACCATTTCTTCTAAATTATCTCAAAACATTACTGATTTTTAATTCACTTTTCAACTTCTTAACAGTGACCTCTAACTAAATACTTTCTATAGAAACCTAACATTGTCCTCAGAGTCTAAACTCTCTTCATTCTCTATCAAATTTAAAAGGATGACAGTAGCTAAAGAAAAAGTGGAAAATGTACTTGCCTCAATGTAGCTACAATTGTACATTTTTATATGGGTAAGCATGTGAGCCATGGCCTAAGACAATATCTAGTACATAGCAGATTTTTTTTAAGATTTTATTTATTTGACAGAGAGAGAGATCAGATCACAAGTAGGCAGAGAGACAGGCAGAGAGAGAGGAGGAAGCAGGCTCCCTGCTGAGCAGAGAGCCCGATGCGGGCCTCGATCCCAGGACCCTGAGATCATAACCTGAGCCGAAGGCAGAGGCTTTAACCCACTGAGCCACCCAGGCACCCACATAGCAGATTTTTAAATAAGCATTTGATAAATGACTGTAAGACCCCTGAATTGGAAGGGGTCATCAGGGTCAAGATTAAGAAGGTATTATCTTGCTGCACTGGGGTGATCCCTGCACTTGAAATCAGGAGACTTGGCTCTGGTTGGAGCTCTAGTCTAGATTCCCTTTGTGTCATTATTTTCACTTTCGTTTATTTATTAATGATATATTGTTTGTTTCTTCCATCTAAGCAAATATCATATAGTGATCTCGTTCTTCCTTTTCTTTTTATTTTCTCATAAAATAAATCTAATTACCAAGGGAAAGCATTCTTTTCAAGTCACATTAGCCACAGGGGCAAGGAGCAAGTAAAAGAGAATGTTTACCCCTTCAAAACTGACATCAATGTAGAATCTTCTATGTGTCCTTAGTGTCACCTTTGAGGCTGGATGGATGGAGGGAAATCATTGAGCGCCCCCAAAAAATTAAAAGATGTGGTAAACAAGGACTTAGCACTCAGGGCATGAGGTAGATACAGTGCCAAACTCACTATAATGAACAACAAGACTATATCTCACTGGCCGCTCTTTTTTTTTTTTTGTCAGAGAGAGAGAGAGAGAGTACAAGCAGGGAGAGTGGCAGGCAAAAGAGAAGCAGGCTCCCCACTGAGCAAGGAGCCCAATGTGGAACTCAATACCAGGACCCTGGGATCATGACCTGAGCAGAAGACAGATGCTTAACCTACTGAGTCACCCAGGTGCCGCTTGCTGACCACTCTTGACAACTTTTCATCTTTTGTTTTTCTTCAGTTTCACTCTTCCTTGGTGTTCTTTGCAAATGGGAGGCATTAACCCCCTTCCAGGTTTTTTACTCTACCTGTGAAACCTTTCTTGAATATTCATACAGCAGACTCCCTCATCTCCCTCAAGGCTTTGCTCTTCATCTTTGCTCAGCCAGTACATTCAGGGATTAGCCAAGGATGGTTTGAAAGTTTGACTCCAAATATCTCAGCTTCAATATTTACTGCTATTAATCATGAAGAAGAGAATGAGAACAGAATGAACTTAAAAGATAATGGATCCTCAAGCTGATTTTGATCATATCATCAGAAAAAGCCTCAGGAGGATTCGAATAATCTGAAGGAAATTTTCTTTCTCTCTTTCTCTCTTGTATAAAAATAAAGAGAGAAACAAATTAGGCTGCCAGGCAAATGCATAAACCCCATTTAAGGGGCTGAAGGATTCATCATTTTGTCAGGCCAGTTGCATCTCCATACCCAAGGTAGATTCACACCCAATAATGATAGATATGTTGTTGTAGAAATTCAAGGAAAAGCTTTGATTAATGAATGATTCAGAAGCCTGTCCATAAATAGTAACACAATTAATGTTAAGAAATGAGCTAAGAAAAAGCTTGTGAAAGATCAAAGGTGATAACAATAAAGAATAGAGGTGACAGTAATCCTGCAATAATGTGTTTGCACTAATAACAACATGGAGAAATTTGCTCAGATAGACTCCTCAGACAGATAAGCAAAACCTACTAACTCCTAACCCAAGTCTGTTCATTGAAGATGGATCACTTCTTTCTATACCTACAGGAGGCAAGGATATTGGGGAGGGAATTCAGATATTGGGAATTAACAATGTGGATTTTACTTGGGGAAAAATAATTCAATATTGTGGCAAAGCCAGAATAAACATCTTTTCAAAGAAAAATAAGAGATCAGGTATTCTCCAATATAAATAGTTTGCATAAATCGCAGTATTGTTAAGCCTGATTTTGATTAAAATTATGTGAAATGAGGACAATTGGCAAGTTTATGTCCCATATTGTAAGTTGTAAGCATATCACATAGTCTTAATTTCAAGTACACAAATTGTCTCTGTAGAGTGCATCTTTAGGTACTCAGTATATATAATGTGAACTAAATCCTTTTCTCTCTGAAGAATGTAGATTCATTCACAAAGGGATTATTAATATCATTGTCAGGCTTATATGTCTCCACTTCTAGCACGAAAGAGAAAATCTAGGAGAGAAACAGTCACCCTTCCTACCACTGCCAACAAATCTTATTCTGCAGAGCTGTTCTTAAACTCTGATATTATCTACTACAATTGTGTTTTTGAATGATGACTCTGTCCTCTTGGCTTTTATGTTCCAAAATCTTATTGTGTCTGTGCAGTTAAAACATCTGTGCCCTTTATTTTTAATCAACAGTGAAGAATTCATTTGGGTTCACCACAGTGCCTAGTGACTCATCTGGTTTTCCATCCAAAGATGGGGAGATGGATATGTTCTGTACCCACAACAGCACTAGATGATTCTGACCTTAAGTGAATAAATCTTCAGTGGTGGGTTAGGGTTATTATGATTCAAAGCCCATCCCTTAAGCTGCAACCTTCAACTATCACGGAAAATTTTCCAAATAATAACATACCTCCCTTGTGAAAACCCACAAACCTTCTTTGAAGACTTTCACCTTTATAATAAATTCTAGATCAGATTGTGATCCAGTTGTTTTATCAATCTTGTGCTCACACTTTAGACAGCCCTTCGAAAGAATAGTAAAAAGATGACAGAGAGCCCACAAAAGGAAAGGACAGAAACTGAGATAAGGGGATATGAAGGGCGGGTTTTGGTAGACGGTTGATTTTGTAAGATTCTTCAAAAGAAATAAAAGAAGCTGAGCAAAAAAAAAACGTAGACAATGACTATGTCATCCGACTCTGAAGAGAAGAACACCAAGACCTGTTTCAAAGAGGCTGAGGAAATTCATTCATCCATTCATTTATCCAACAACAGTTATGAGTCATGCACCTACTAAACACTAAAGGTAAGAAGATAAATATGACGACTCTAATTCCTAACCTCATGGAATTTAGTCTAGTTTTAAAACATGGACATTAATAATTCCACAAATAATAACACAAATGAAATTGTGTTTGAATAATTCAGGTTGGTCAAAACATTTCCAGAATGTTATGATGCACTCTGAGATAAAGTGATCCTGGATGGAGCTGACATAATAGCATATGTTTAGGATGCTGATTGGAATAGCTGCCCTATATCCTTCTAGTGCCACTGCCCTGACAGAATAATTTATTATCATCAGGGAGGAAGACCTTCCTCTGCCCTATGGTCCTTGTAGTTGGACAGAATCAAACTGACACGAGACAGATTAACAGGGAAAAAAAATCTAATTTAATAGGTGTACATGTGGGTAATCCACAAAGTCATGAGATTCCAAAGACAATGGGGAAACGTGAAGCTTTCATGAGCTAAGGAGAGGGGTAGGAGCCTGAGAACACAAAGGGGAGGAAAATCATTAGCAAAAAGTGAAAGGAGACATTTTGAAAAACAAG
Organism: Ailurus styani; assembly: GCA_002007465.1. Lineage (NCBI taxonomy): Eukaryota > Metazoa > Chordata > Mammalia > Carnivora > Ailuridae > Ailurus > Ailurus styani. The sequence goes on along the minus strand of LNAC01000649.1, from coordinate 778,282 downwards.
GTTGCTCTATTAAGCAGGTAAGTTCCTTAGGTAAAAGAAAGTCTCTGTTAATAGCTCTTTTCCCAGTATGGGCTCTCCTTTCCAATGTCAATTTAGGCAGTTGTTGGGGAGGCAGAGAGCTTTTCCTGCATAAGCCTGGGTTTGATTATTTTTAACTCAAAATAATCTTTATGCCAAAGTGGCCCATCTTGGGGCAGCCTGCCCTGAGCCCCTACACTATGAATTTTAGCTCGAATGTTCACATTTCCTCTTTTCTCTTTTGAACTACAGAAGAGAAAAGTTAAGAGCTATCTTTAAAAAAAAAAAAAAGGAAGAAAGAAAGAAACATTATACTCAATAAACAGAACTAAATTGTATACTTAGTTGGTAGTGTCTACCATAGCTAGTATAGTTCCGCTCATTTTATGATTATTCCCCCAAACATAGCAGTAGTGGCTTATTCCACAGTCTCATATTGACATAATAAGTTGGATGATCCAATATTTAAATGTATTCAATTCAATTCCAATTATTCTGAGATTCAGAGATTATCACAAAATTAAATGGTATTATGCATGGAAAGAGAGAAGGATTAGATAAATTGGTAAAGCATAAAATAGTAACTAATGTGATTTAAAGGTGATATTCTACCAGTGATAGAATTAAAACAATGGGGACATTTCTAGGTCATTTTGAAATCCCACATGTAACACATTTTTAAGTGAAAATGTGTTACTCAGAAACTGAGCCCTATCTGTAGAGGTCCTTATTTGGAAATCCTCATATGTAAAGTCCCAGGATGTCTGGAATATTCAACTAGTGCAACATTTTTAATAATGCTAAAATATATCTAAAGGAGCCGGTAACCGCTAGAGCAGGAGATCTGAACCAAGACTGAACTGCTCTTTTTCTCATCGCCAAACAGCTGTGGAGAGGTGACACGCATTGCATTTATAAGGGACTATTTGCAACTACAGTGCCATTTAGCTAGTGGTTTCCGCATAGGAAACTATGTTACAAAAAAAGTTCATTGTGTTATGTTTTAATAAAATAGTAACTTGAAATAAGACTGAACATGGTAATATATATCAAAAAGAGAAAAGATCCCCTAAATATTAGAAATCACTTCTTTTTACCCTTACGTGTAAGCTAGAGACAAACCTGTTCTCTGGGAGCTTCATGTTTCTCCACTTTTTTATGCCTCTCTTTCCTCCAGACATGTTAATCACCTTTACTGAGTGCATCCTTTGTGCCAGTTCATTTCTAAGTGCTTTCCACATATTGACTCATTAAATACTTATAACAATCCTAGGGAGCAGATGCTACTCCTGTCTGTCTCCATTTTCTAGATGAGGTGGCTGTATCACCAGGAGGTAAGTCATTGAGGGAGACTGTACAAGTAGCATGAAGCTAACACAAGTTTATGCACCTGGACCTTCTGGTTCCAGAGACTGTACTCTTAACTATCCTTCCATCCTACATGTCTTCACACATCCATGCACTTGCCATGGTCTTCTCCTTGCCTCAGATATTTCCCCTGCAACTTCTCCTAAGTAAAATCTAATTTTAAAAAATCACATTTCAAGTTTCCATTTAAATATAATCTCAGAGAATCCTGTTTTTCCTAACCCTGGTGGGATAAGAAGCCACTTGTATATAATGCTAAAGAACTCAATTTAACAACACTCATCACACTGTGTTTTAATTACCTTGTAATTTGTCTTCCCTACTAACTTGAGATCCTTAAGGGCAAACATATACATCCTTTTTTTTTAAAGATTTTATTTATTTATTTGACAGAGAGAGAGAGCAACTACAAGTAGGCAGAGAGGCAGGCAGAGGGAGAGGAGGAAGCAGGCTCCCTGCTGAGCAGAGGTCCCAATGTGGGACTCGATCCCAGGACCCTGAGATCATGACCTGAGCCGAAGGCAGAGGCTTTAACCCACTGAGCCACCCAGGTGTCCCAAACATATACATCCTTAATAAGTGTTTGTTGAATCAGTACATGGGCCTGCAAGACTCATGTGAGATAATTTGGTAAAACTGCTTTGAAAACAGTAAGTGACATGTAAATATCATAGGCTATTATTCCTCTTCATCACAAAAAAATAGATCCTGTGACAAAAAGGCATCTCAGAAAGGGTTTTTTTCTATATACATAATATAGAGAAGTAAAAATAAAGAAAAAATGGTTCAAAAATGGCAGGCATTGATTTATGTCCATTTTGTAAGAAACCCCTGTCAAACCACTGTTAGACTTATAAGCATATAAATATAAAACTCCTAGCTTCTACATCTGGAAGTCTTGACAGTGGTTTTCTATCATGACTTGCTTGAGAATAATAGAAGGAATCATGAAGAATCACGATTTAAGGGCACCTGGGTGGCTCAGTGGGTTAAAGCTGCTGCCTTCGGCTCAGGTCATGATCCCAAGGTCCTGGGATTGAGGCCCACATCGGGCTCTCTGCTCAGCAGGGAGCCTGCTTCCTCCTCTCTCCTCTCTCTCTGCCTGTCTCTCTGCCTACTTGTAATCTCTCTCTCTGTGTCAAATGAATAAAAATTAAATCTTTAAAAAAAAAAGAATCACGATTTAACTCTTTTTCATTCTATTGAACTCAAGAATGCAGTAAGTGACACTCAAATTTTTAAAAAAATTTATTTATTTATTTGAGACAGAGATCATGAGAGGGAGAGAGAATCTCAAGCAGACTCAATGCTGAGTGCAGAGCCCAATGGGGGGCTTGTTCTCACTACCCTGAGATCAGGACCTGAGTTGAAACCAAGAGTGTGGGGCTTAACTGACCAAGCCACCCAGGTGCCCCAATTTTGACGTATTTAATATAAATTAAGAACACATGACATAAAATACTGATAGCATAAAAAATAGGTATCAAATGAAGACATTTTCATGGCAAAGAATATCATGTAATATATGGCAGAAGTTAAAGAATGGTTATAGAATAGCCTAGATTAATATTATCTGTATTTCTAAAGAAGGTAATCAGTGGCTAGTTCATACTTGAATCTATGCTGTTATTTCAACCACATATTTCTATGCAGGTTCTAAGTATATTGATTATCACAAATGTCAAAACATCTAAAAATAACCTTTCAGTTTTAAAAGTCATATGACATATTTAGCTTCAATAATAAAAATAATGCCTATCATTTATTGCATCAAAACTTGCACTATTGTCTCATATAATCTCCAATATCCCCCAACCATGTCATCATTAGCAAATGAGGCCACCAGGATTCAACCTCAGATTTATAAAGTCAAAAAAGCCCTGGCTTTTTACATTATCTCTAGCTCCTTTCATAACTATAATCAATTATCATTTCATTTTTCACTGACTATAAATTGCATATATTATAAAACAGGGTAAACTTTATAAGATTTCTTAATCAATTCTATCTATTTGGATAAACTAATGCAATCATTATGATAGTTACCTGAGACAAGGTTAATCATCTCAGCAGGTGATTAAATCTGCAGTTACTTTAGTCTTGATTCTCATTGGCAATCTTGTATCATTAAAAAGTCCTGTAGCAATAGAACATTAACCATTCACTGTGAGATACAAAATCTTGTTTTTTACCAATTTGCTTTAATACAGTTTAGGCAAAAATGAAAGTATAGCGTTGAAAAAGGCTGTGGACAATAGTATGACTCTTTGCAATGACATGTACTCTCACTTCCAACAGGTGATTTAAAATCTTAAAAACATCAGCACTTGCCCTAAAAATGGCTTGATGCCCATGGTCAAAATCATCCTGTTTATTGAGAACAGTGAGTTGGTTAATAAGCCATAGAGGTCTGAATGTTGTGGTTTAATTAAAAGGCCGTGTATTCATGGTTGGCGTTGAGAAAGCTGAAATATGTAAAATGAAACTTTTACTTTTTATTCTCTGTCACATTTACCAATTTAGATATCGAAGAAAGATAATTTTTCTCATTTTTACAGGGGAGAAGAGGGATCCAGAGAAGATTTAATGCCCTGAAGAAAGTAACATAGAATGAATATAAGCTTTAAAGTTCCTAATGCCTGTCAAGCCAAGAAGGGACAATAAATTATCCATCATAGCAATATTGGACGCCTCAAATTGCCAGCCAGGCACCATCCTAACTGCTGGAGATATAGAAATGAACAAGACAAATTTCTTGAATTCATAGAGCTTATATTTTGGCAAAGAAGGAGGGAAATAAAGCAAGACAACACATAAATTACTATCATACTTCTAAGAGCAATGACTATAAAATAAATAAAGCAGTAAACCAGAATGGAGTATGATAAGGAAAGTGCTTGCATTTTAGATAGCTAGGTCATAAGTCTCACAGGTGAAATGTGAATGTTACTTGAACAATGTCAAGGAACAAATTTATTCAAAGGCCTGGAGTGGGTCTTTTAGGTCAAGGCTCTGTGCTGGAAATGAGTTTAAGATGTTCCAGAAATTGCAAGAATACCAGTGTGGCTGGACCAGAATGAGCAACGAGAAGAGCGAGAGGGTATGAAGTCGGAGAAAGAGGCAGGAGTGCGATCACATTTGGCTTTGCAGGGACCTCAGATGGTGTGAGCATGGTGCTGACATAATATGATTTTAGTAGTTAAAGCATCCTACAGTGTGTGAAGAATAGACTTAGGTGGTAATCCATAGTAAAAAGACTGATGAGAAGTGATTGGATTATTATTTATTTTTTTTTTTTGAGAAAAAGAGAGTGCAGGCACACACAACCAGGGGGTGGGGATGGGGTGGAGAGGAGCTGGGGAGAGGAAGAGAATCTTAAGCAGGCTTTCCACCTGGCTTGGAAACCCACACGTGGCTTGATCTCACCACCCCACGATCATAACTGAGCTGAAACCAAGGGTTGGTGCTCAATGGATTAAGCCACCCAGGAGTGTAAAGGAGTGATTAGATTTAGAATATATTTTCTTTATTTTTTAAAAGATTAAAAATTTTTTTTATTTATTTGAGAGAGAGAGAGAGAGTGCAAGAGCAAGAGACAGAGCTCACAAGCACGGGGAGGGGAAGAGGGAGAGGGACAAACAGACTCCCCATTCAGCAGGGAGCCTGACATGGGGCTCAATCCCAGGACCCTGGGATCATGACCTGAGCTGAAGGCAGATGCTTAGCCTATTTAGCCACCCAGGTGCCCCTTGAATATGCTTTCAAGGAAGAAGCAAGGAGGACTGCTGATGTCATGGAGGGAGAGAAAGAAAGGAGTCAAGGTTTCCAGACCAACTAACTCAGTGAGCGATATGATTATAAAAGAAGATATGAGAAACTGAACATATTTTCCTTCTATTTTTTGGTTGGGCTAACAAGTTCTATTTTATAAATTTACTTTATATAGTTTACAGGTTTACACACTTTTATACATTCATCTTTAGTTAGTGATAATATGTTAGCAAACGGACATTAAGGATCAAAGTCCTCACTTCTGTAAATTTGTTCAGGAAGTAAGAAACATTGCACTTACTGGGATTGGAGACAGTAGGAAGCCATAGCAACAAGGCAATAACTCATAAAAAGTACCCATTGATCCTAGTGGCTTCCTGACACAGTACTTGTAGTCTCACAACATTGTGTTTTCTGTTTGGTAGTCCAGGCCAATCTCTCAGACCAGCAGAAAGATTGCCTTTTCTGCAACTTGGGTGAGGGGCACAGGTGTGGAACATCACACGAGCATGGCCATCTTTCCAGTGGAAGTATTCCTCTTAAGAGTGCCAGATCTTCCAAATTCAGCAAGCTCAAACTTAAAAAAAAAAAAGGAAGGAAAATTCCTTTAGTGAATTATTAAATGAATGGTGCCACTTCTCTCACCTGCACTTCTTGACTTCTGGACATGTGCATTATAGTGACCGGAGAGACCATGCCATACATGGTGTGGATGTTTAAGGCATAGGCCACATCCCATTAGACAGGGCCTCTATTTTGCATAGAGTTTTCTCCCAGTTGGTACTATCTTCAAGATTTTAGAAGGTCATTCCACCGTTCCATCAAGGCAGCTCTTTCTGAGAGATGATGCATGAATAAAGACTGGTAAGGCAACTCCATGTGTTTGAATTAACTCATTCAGTCTCAGGGAAGTACATCCATGTTGGTAAACTCAGCTTTATTGAATTGTTTTGGTTTCGCTTTCCTTTTGCTAGTTTGAAAATGGCCTCCTCATTCTAGCATTCTTAAATTCACTTTCATATGTGTCTCCAGTATCCTTCATATTCAAATTGCCAATGTCCTGTCATTCTGCCCTTTTTAGTCTAGGTCTTATTAGATAAGACCTTCTATTTATGGTATGAGCTAGGCTGGATCCAGTCCTCGTTAAGGGCTTGGTAATAATTAGAGTTGAATAGAAATATGTCTCTTCTGGAAAAAAAAAAGATTCAGGGCAGTTTGGAATCGCAATCCTCAAATTTGTCTGCATTTACCCAAATACCCCATTTCATTTCTCAGATTCCAGCTCCTTCCTGACCATTGCTGCACTTCTAANCATCGGGCTCCCTGCTCAGCGGGGAGCCTGCTTCCCCCTCTCTCTCTCTGCCTGCCTCTCTGCCTCCTTGTGATCTCTCTCCCTCTGTGAAATAAATAAATAAAATAAAAACAAAAACAAAAACAAAAACAAAAAANTTGTTCTTGTGATCTTAAAAACCTTTACATTCAGGCCTTGAGACTGCCAAGTCATGTCTGCTCTGTACATCCATGATATAAAGAATTTTTTAAAAACTGCTATAGACACTTTCTGACACAATCAGGATTCCAGCAGGAAAATAGATGCAGACTCAAAAAGAGTAGAGTAGAGCTTAGTAAAGAGATGATTTACAAGTACAAACAGGGTTACACAATCTAAGAAGGATGTTGAAGCACTCTTGGGCTAACAGCAGCAGGAAGTAGCTACAACACTACCTCTGAATGGGCAAAAGTGGAGGTAAAGGGAGTGATTAGCAGAACCTTGTGAAGAGTCCCTAGCCAGAGATAAGAACCACTTATCAGGATCTGTGGTGCTCAGGAAAGGAACTCACTCACTACCAGCCCATGGTCCAGAAAGGACAGAATTAGGGCATAAATCTGTCTCTCTCCTCTCCAATCTTCTAATCACTTGTTGTTGCCTCCCCTACCCCCCAGCTAAAACCCAGAGAGCAAATCCCAGTAATGTGTTCCATAAAATCACACTGCATCAAATCAGAAGGTAGATAAGAAGGGAGAAAGGATCGAAAATGGCATATCATATATGTGTGGCACTGTCATCTTTCTCTCCTGTGCATACAATTGTCCACCTGGCAATATCGACCAAAAGGATGTGGCCTCTATGAATGTAATGTTCCGAAGCTTCAAATTTAGTGAACCAAACCTACTATTCTTCATTTGGTCTCAAACTCTGAAACTTGAAGTTTAGGTATCTTGGCCTAGATGATGGTGCTTCACTGACTCGCAGTTTCACATGCCTTCCTTATGAGCTATTTTGCAGAGTGATGAGCATGCTTTAGAGTCATTTGAAAGTTGACTATGTTTTGTTCTTTCTTTCTTGAAAAGCAAATAAACCAGTTGGGAACTAAAATTGCATCAAATCACTGAAATGCCATGGCTATGACAACTACTGCCTAGGCAACAAATTAGAAATGAACTGTCAGAGATAATGCTCTGCACAGCCTCTTATTATATCAGACGCCTTAGTTTCTTATTCAGGACATAAAGGCATCTTGATGAAAAAAGAAAAGAGTTTGGAAGATAAAACTCTTAACTAAACACATTTCGAAATCTATTATAGGTCTTGATAACTTAGTAAGAAAATTTTCATTATTCTTGAAAGACAATGTTTATAAAGAGTCTGTATTAGTAATCCTATTATCAGTCAATTTATAATTATTTATTTGTCATCTAGCACTGTTCTATCATGTTTTTTAATACATAGAAACTAGTATATACCTCACTTAAAGAGGAAATGTAATTGACTTTGAAAATAGGGAGGAAAAACGTCGACTTATGAACCAGTCAGATTTTCCATTTGCAAACAGTAGGTTCTACACTGACTAGTTCAAGCATAAGAGGACTTTAGTAGAAGATGTCAAATACCTCAGACCACTTGGGGTCCTGGTCATGAAAGTGTCTTCCATGCTATACCCAAAAGCTGAATGTCTTTCCCACTACCCCCACTGGAGAAATGGATCATCAAATCTCTTTCTTCTTTACATTGTTTTTCCAAGAAAACAAGGTGGATAAGAAATGCAGAAGTAATTTTAAGGTCAAGCCACTAGAAAATACTATTTCAGATTTCACCTCAAGTAAGAGAAGTATGTAGATATGTACAGAGACTTTGGAGGTGTAAGAAGCTTAGAAACTATACCTCCTCTGATTTTTTTTGACAGTGTTAGAACTTTTACTTTTTAATCAGGGTTTAAAGAGATAAAATTTATTATTATTATTACTGTTATTAGTATTATATTTTTCATGTCTTAAGTTCTCCAGCAATCTTTTTTCCCCCTCCTTTTTCTTCTACGAATAAGAAATAGTCTAAGGTTGAAGTATGAATTGCTGCCTTACTTACATGAGTCTGAAGGTGACGGAATCCAGAGATTGCATCCTTTGGGATCAGATTAAAAGCTAAGGAATTCATTTAGTTCAATGGGTTGAGTTTAACAATGAAAAACACAATAACATAAGTAGTTGCTACTAACTGGTATTTAGGAAGCCATATAACAAATCAGTAGTGTTTCTCAAGTGGCAATCTTATTAAAACACAGATTATGATATACTAGACCCAGGGTTGGGGGACATGAGGTATGCATTTCTAAGTAGCTTCCTGATGATTGCTACACTGCAGGTCCCAAACCACACACTGAGTGGCAGGTTTTTAAAGAATAAGAAGAAGAGGTAACAATAAATATTTTATCAGGAAGACATTTAAGGATTAAGACAGACTGGAAAATCCTGGCTTAAATTCTGTCAAATACGCTTTTTTCTTATAGATTTCTCAGAGCCTGTAATAAGCTAAGACACATAAAGACAGTCATAGGGGTAAGGGCAGGGGGTGGTGGTGGCATTGGGGGCACGGGGGATTTAAGAGAAAGTTTGGAGAGTATATAATTTTGACTTTTCAGACTTGATTATAAAAATCCTGATTACTCACCCTTTTAAGAAATTAGTATGTATTATCGATATTTTTAAATAACATGATGTTTGACTTTATAAGTACTGTAAATCAACTAGAATTTTCTCTATTGTGCCATATATTAGATTTATATTATTAGTAATAGGGATTTTTTTAAATAAATCTTGGTCTTTGGGAGAAGGATATAATATGTAACTGGATTGTCTATTAGAAGATTATCTCAGGGGAAAAAAAGTGTAAACATAATTCACAACTGTAGCACCTAATGAGAGAGAATCCCAAAGAAAGATACAAAATGCCTAAAAGCAAACACATATATATATGATATATATATCACATATATATACACATATATATGTGATATATATGATATATATGTGATATATATGATATATATGATATATATCATATATATGTATATCATATATATACACATATGATATATATATATATAATCAATAAGGAGAGTCTTTAAGAGCTGTCTATAGAGGGACTAGAAAACCTCCTATAAAAGAATAATTTTAAAGCATATAGTCTTCTTACAAGTTGCTTCAAATTCATTTTCTCTTCCACTATTCATTTGTTCTTGAATGCTCTTGAACACTTTTTTTTTGTGCTCCTCATATTCTGCTAGGCATGGAGAAAAAAAGGATGTAGTAAATAATCATGACAAAGAAAAGGATCATTAAACTTGACGAAAGTTCAAAGAAAATTTTTCAAATCAAAACACAAAGAGAAAAATGTGTATAAAAGCCTTAAGACAACATCTAAAATTAGTCTACAATGTCAAACAGTTTAAAACATTTATAATAGGAGTCCCAAAAATGAAAGATATAGGATAGAAAAAATATTTTGAAAGATAATGACGCAAAATAGATTTAAACAAAATTGTCCTATTAAAGTGGGAGTGCTAGAAGCAGGGAAGATATTCTAATTGGTCTTTAGGTATATTGGCAGTTTTTGTTCGGCTGTAAGGGAGTGGCTTGGAATTTCAAAAGAAGAAATATTGTTCAACAGTAGAGATCATGGGTTTTCTGAGGCTGGCCATTTGCTGGAACAAATAAGGTACATGGGGAGCTTTTTAAGGTCAACCTGTCAATGATCCTGGTGGAGGCTGTCATGCCTGGTATTTTCTCAGCATGAACTGATGGAAGGAAGTAGAGAGTAAGATGATAAAAGAAAAAAAATCTAAAAATCAAAAGTCCTGGGCTCTGTCTTAGTTTTAGTTTTGATCAGGGTTCTCCAGAGAACCAATGATGATAGATAGATAGATAGATAGATAGATAGATAGATAGATAGATAGATAAATAGATAGAGAATAGATAGATATAGAGATAGAGATATGATTTATTATAAGATTGTCTCCCATGGTTAAGGGGGCTGATGAGTTCCAAGGCCTGCTGGGTTAGCCAGCAAGCCAGGACAGCCAACGGTGTACTTCTAGTCTGAAAACTGGCAGGGCCCAGACCCTGAAGAGCCGATGATTCATTTTGAGTCCAAAGGCCTGAAAAAAGTAATGTCCAATTTGAAGGCAGTCAGGCAAGAAGAACTCTCCATTACTAGGGAGTCAGTCAGCCTTTGTGTGTTATTCATACCTTCAACTTATTGGATGAGGCCCACCCTCTTTAGGGAAGATAATCTGCTTTGCTCAATCTACTTATTTAAATAGTAATCTCATCAAAAATTACTCTCAGGGAAACACACAAAATAAAGTTTGACCAAATATCTGGTTACATCACGGCCCAGTCAAGTTGATACATAAAATTAGTCATCACAGTTTTGATACTCATTCACTGTACAACTCTGGCAAACATTAAACATTTCTGGGCCTATATTCTCTAATCCATGTAACCAAAAAGATGGAATGAATGATCATCATGTTTTCTTCCCTTAAGTTATATTTTAATAAAGTTTGACCAAATATCTGGTTACATCACGGCCCAGTCAAGTTGATACATAAAATTAGTCATCACAGTTTTGATACTCATTCACTGTACAACTCTGGCAAACATTAAACATTTCTGGGCCTATATTCTCTAATCCATGTAACCAAAAAGATGGAATGAATGATCATCATGTTTTCTTCCCTTAAGTTATATTTTAATAAAGTTTGACCAAATATCTGGTTACATCACGGCCCAGTCAAGTTGATACATAAAATTAGTCATCACAGTTTTGATACTCATTCACTGTACAACTCTGGCAAACATTAAACATTTCTGGGCCTATATTCTCTAATCCATGTAACCAAAAAGATGGAATGAATGATCATCATGTTTTCTTCCCTTAAGTTATATTTTAATAAAGTTTGACCAAATATCTGGTTACATCACGGCCCAGTCAAGTTGATACATAAAATTAGTCATCACAGTTTTGATACTCATTCACTGTACAACTCTGGCAAACATTAAACATTTCTGGGCCTATATTCTCTAATCCATGTAACCAAAAAGATGGAATGAATGATCATCATGTTTTCTTCCCTTAAGTTATATTTTTCTGCAGTGTCAAAAGGATGAGATTTCAGGTTGTTTAAAGGGAGCTGAGCAAAAGTCACCTACAAAATTAGTTTTCTATATTTCCCCCAGTCCCAATGTTGAAACTTTATGTAAATCTAATAGTCTCTAGTTTTGCACAATTTTACAAATTTCATCTCTTCTGAAGTATCGAACGAGCACAGATTATATTCTTTATTTTAAATAAGAGGAAATCAAGACCCTAGTTGGTTAGAATACAGTTTCTCTAAATTACAAGATATGTAGGACAGACCACACTCTCAGTTTAGAGCATCTTGACCTGGTTCAGGATATTGTCCTGTCTCTCAGGGCCTCTCGGCTCCTCTCTCATCTGGTACTTTGGTAAAAGTAATGCATCTTTCTTTGTTAGTTCTACTTTTATCTTTTTATTTTCTTAAACTTCTGTGTGTTAGTGTGATCCTTATTCTGTTTTACTTCTTTTCATACAATACTGCTGTTTTAGAGGACATGAGTACCTATCAAAATGTAATTATAAATGTTTGAAATAATACATTGAAAACATTGGGCATTAGTAATGTATGATTCATTTATTTTTCCCCAATAGTACTTGCATTTTTATGAATGTGAATAAGGCTGAAATTTTGAAGAAATACCATTTTTTATTAGTGGTAGCAAAATCTTTTTAAAATCTTAGTGTAAGAGGGTGACAGTGCCAATTATGACTATCAATTTTCCACCTCAAATGGCAGCCCAATTTAGAAGGCAGGACTATTTACTCATAGTGCCAACAGGCAGCAATCACTAGAAGATATATTCTGACCCACATCAAGATTCATAAAGTCTTCAGAAAAATTGTGCACAAATCATCAACAGGCCCAAGATAGAATAATTGATGAATAGAATAAATTTTATAAAGAATGAAAAGCTCAGTAATTAAAATAAAAATGGAGAGTTTGCACCTTTGAAAAACAAACTTCTGTGTACATTTTATTTTTATAAACTTTATTCAAGTTTAATCAGTTTTAACTTCTCTAATTTTGGCCTAAGATGATCTTTGCTTTTGTGTTCATGCTTGGTTCTTTAGGAGATAATTGCTTTCAGCTTTGAACATGTAAAGTAATAAATCCCTCCAAAGGCTCAAATCAAAATTTGCCTTCTGCAGGTTAGTTTTTGAGCTTCGAGGTTTCAACAGGAAATTCTGTATTTCTCTTATCTATTTTAATAACTTTCTCAGTTCAAGGGCTTATATGTTCTACAATTATAAATACCTCACAGAGAAGTAATATAATTGTCTGTGAAAGGGAGTGATGATGATTTGAAAAGCTGCATTTTGGAATTTTGCTCAGGCCACCACCTGAGGACATATCCTATGTCAAAATCATTAGGACTCAAGATCCATTAATTCTCCTCATACGCTTAGCTCACCTGGTATCATCATTTCCTATTTTCATAGCCCACCCTTGCTGTTAGAAGGAAGTGAAGATCCAATAATGTTAAGTCTGGCTTTCTTAAATAGAAGTATGTATATATACATATACAAAAGGAAAGGCTCAGTAAACATTGCAAAAATCTCTCTCCTTTTGACAGAGGATATCTTAAGAACATTTTCAAGCCATGATACCAGTATCAGTTTCATGACAGTAAAACTTTTATTCAAATGGAATACAAGAAGTAAATATTTACAAGATAAAACACACAAATCAATTGAAAAATAAGAAAATAGTATGGGAAGATTATTCAGAGAAAAGAAAAGTTAAGAGCCAATAAACATATTAATGTAGATGCACATGTGGTAAACTTGACAGCAAAATTCAAAGGGCTGCTGAATTTGGAAAAAAAAAAAAAAGCAATGCCAGTATTCTAGTTGCTCCAATTTTGGCACCCATCAGACACATACATTTTTGGAATATCTTCATAATTTTCCACAACTGTTCCATTTGACTGTCAGAAATAAATACTAGAGAAATTTATATTCTTGGCTCCTGTTTTAGTCTTTCATCTGCAGCCTTTCTTATAAATCTAAGCAAAGTATGTTTCTTTGTAATTTTAAATATTACATATGATGGGTCTAAGTTGGTCTATAGATAGATTTTTGAGTTTTTTTTCTAGAGAAAACAACAGAAAAGATAACTGTGCTTTGAAGACCAACAGTTATTACTGAAAAAAAAATTCTGCATGTTAAATTTTTTTTTCTAAATTCCAATTTAACGGAAAACTAAGGTGATGAGAAATGTGGGTAAGTGATGACATGGGGAAGGAGTGTATAAATATAATCGTTTATGGTCAAATGTTTCCAAACAAAATATAAACTTAGCAGAAAAAATTTTTAAGTCCCTCAAAATGTATTTCCAATTAGAAAATAAAGTTGTATATTGGGAAACACAGAGTCTAGGAATTAAGTGACATTCTCCATGTCAAAATTAGCTTTTATTCAAAACCTCATTCTGAACTGATTGAATCAGTAGGGGGTGGAAGAGTGTCTAATTGGTAGCTTTGGGTGTGAAAATAAAAGGCAAATAAATTGGTTTTTAATCTGGCTATGACTGCTGTCTTTTTTGTAGTAAGAAAAACACTTCAGTCAATCATGTATCACAATGAAAAATATCCTATGGAAAACAGCATTAGTTTCTGATACTTCAATATCTTATTAAAAATATGTTTATTTGTTGGAGGTGATCACTTTTTTATTCCAGAGAACCTATGCTCAGCTAAAGACCCAAGGGTAAGAAGTTTATAGGAAATCTTTCCCTTTGTCACTCTCAGCTTAAGTTACTGAAGAAGTAAATATTTTAATAAAATATCCAGTCCTGAGCTTAAACTAGAAGTGGGAATGATGTACCTGATCTCATAAGAATTTCAGACATTTGTTTTCTTAAAAAGATTTTATTTATTTGAGAAAGAGAGAGAGAGAGCATGAGCAGAGAAGGACAGAGGCCGAAGGAGTTTCCCTGCTAAGTAGGTTTTATATTAAGGCCACACAGACTCAGAATGATGGAGAAGCACCATTTGCAGGATGGCCAGAATGTCATTTACAGGCCTTAGGTTTTGTCAGTTTGGAAAGTATGATGAAATCTTTGATCTAGTATCCCTCTCTCTCTCTCTTTTTAAGATTTACTTATTTATTTGTGAGAGAGAGAGAGTGCCCGGGGGTGGGGGTGAGGATGAGGAGAGGGAGAGAGAGTCTTAAGCAGACTCCAAGCTGAGTGTGGAGCCCATCCTGGGACTCAATCTCATGACCTTGAGATCAGGACCTAAGCCAAAACAAAGAGCCAGATGCTTAATCTACTGCACCATCCAAGCACATCTTGATCCCAGTATTTCTGACCCTATTTAAGTTCCTGATGACTGCCCTCTCTTCTCCATCAACTGGCTATGGGTAAACAGTACAGGGAAGGATGTTCTTTCATTCAGGGAAATTAGCCTATGTATCCTGACAGCTTCAGAAAATTATAAGCCAATGCTAATTTATGATAATTGGATTTAGAAAACATTTATTGAGCACTTACTCTTTATTAAGTTCTGTGCTAATTTCCTGGAATAGGAAAATGAGTACAATATAGTCCTGACTTCAAGGAGCTATTTTACTGGTTTGGGTGATCTAATATGTAAACAAACAAAATTTAGCACATTATGATGAAAGTAAAATAAACAAGGATGTAAATCTGAAGAAAGAAGAAATAATTACTTGAACTTGGGTTGGGAGAATATTTTCAAGACAGTTCAATGGGACAGGTTTAATCTGATATGAGACTTGGAAGAAAAATAGACAGAAAGGATATTTCAAGGAAAGGAATCACATTTGCAAAGGCATATTCAGTAAACCACCCACAATTAGAGGCTGGTTTTAAGAGATAAAGGAGAGGAAGGAATCTAGGATGATTCCCGGAATTCAGATTTGTATCTGCATAGTGCTATTTATCAAGACAAAATGTATAGAAAATAAAATAGTATCTGGAAAAGGGCAATAAATACTGTTGGGTTTAAACAATTAAAAAAAATGAAAAAAAATATCAGCCATTTTGCCCCAGACATGGCAAAAAACAGATGGTGCACCAGAATGAGGTAATCTACAGAGCTTTGGTAAAGAGACTATTTTCAAAGATGGGTGAAAGTGGAAGAGAAGCCAGAAGGGCTGTACAGCAGTGCACATCACCACTCATACAGGCGAGGAATGAAACATTTACTCGCATGGAAATTCAGGTATGTGTGAAGAAGGATTAATGGTCTTTGATCACAAAAATGCAGATTCCTGGGGGAAATCCTGCAGGGAAGAAAGTTGCAGGAATAGATACCGGGTCTTCATTATTTTCTCTCCGTCCTATCTACTGTTCCCTCCATTGGCTAGACCCACAGAATCCAGAAACCTGTAAGTGATTAATGGAGTCAGCCCTGGGCACCCCGCAGAGCACGAAAGGTTTGTCTAAAAAAGAGAGAGGAGGACGTCTAGTCTGGGGCTCAACTACTGCTTTGGGGATTTATTACCTGCATTGAAGGCAGGCAGAAATTGTTCAGAAAACTGCTTTTTCTTTGAAAATGTACTAACTACAAATTTATAACATTCTAGAGACAGTTTCTGCATACGTTTTTTAAGTTATAAAAATAACATCATACATGAGAATATGTCTTACTCAATTGTCATACCAGCAAAACCAACTCATTAAAATTCTTGCAGGGTTGTATGGGTCCAACTTAGGAATCAAATAGCTCTATCCAATAAACAATTGTTAGACTTATTCCACCTGTTCCAAATTAGAAGTTACCTGATTTTCTATAAAAACACTATTTCCTGTAACTTAGATAAACAGCAATCATTATTGATATAGTTCCAAATTTTGAAGTAATATGAAAGATAAGATGGTAAGGAAATATTATGAAATTTTATCTTTAGTAATAATCTCAGATAAATCACGAATATTGTATTTTGCCTGCTAGAGACATGAAAAACTGTATAAAAATTGTGTTTAAATCTTGTCAGTTGCCCAGTGGCATAAGCACTTCTGTGTCTTATGATGCTGTGAGAAAGCAAAGTGATTGTTTCTCAGAACTTATGGCCTAGAGACACTTTGCTGTGAAAATACAATTTCACAAGCTAACTATGGGCACAAATATTAGAAACTTCTATGCACATAAATTTGATAGGCCACTAAAGAATTTTATCATTTTCTTGGATCTAAGTTATGGTAAGTACCATGAATTACTTTGTATCGTCTACTGCTGTTGATTTGAATACAGATTGCAGAAACAAGGAAATGTATGGGGCACATGTTAGAAATTTTTAAGCAACTAATTTTCCTTGTATATTGTTGCTAAAAATGATAGTAGTCATTATGAATAATCAGGACATAAAGTGAATATCATCCTATTCATTTTTAATATCTAATTAGGCCATTCTTTTGAGCTTTAAAAGTATATAAGTTTCAGGCCAGCAGCCATGGTAAAGAGAGAAGATAAATAGAAAGAGCTTTACTTTCTAGACTTAAAAAGATGAAACTTTAGAATTATCACAGAATGGCTATATTCTCAAACTTTTCTGGTGTTCTAGTTAATAACGTGTGGTAAAATAGGTTCTGATAGCAACTACTAGATTTTTCTTATTGCAGACAAACGATAGTAAGTCGAAATTCTGGAATTTAAGAATATATTGTATGTTGCAAAGAGGTGTGTATTGATATGAGAGTCAGCGGAAATAATCCCATTTGTGCAAGCATCAGTTAAATTGAATTGAAATTGAAAGTGATAAAAATTTTTCTGAGCCTCAGATTTACCATCACTTAATTTGAAAGTGGAGACTGGATGTTATTTAAATAATGTATCATGCCCAATATCATAGCCGTTGAAATTATGTGGCCATATTATAAAGACATATCTATAATTTTATCTAGCTTTGTATCATGTTCAAATTTTGTACAAAGTATATAGATACTTTTTCTTTACTCAAAATCTGTTTGAGTACCTTAATTTCTGAATTGGATAAAAATCCCATTTTAAAATCCAGGAAATTAATCTTTTGTTCTTCAGGGAAATATTTATTTAGTATATATTTTTAAAAATCCAAACAAAGCCCAAATTTAGTAGAAGGAAGGAAAAAACAGATTAGAGCAGAAATAAATGCAGTAGAGCCTCCCCCAATAGAAAAGATCGGTAAGAGTAGTATCTGGTTCTTTGAAAGAAATAAACAGAACTGACAACATTTAAGCTAAATTCACCAAGAAAAAGAAAGAGGACTCAAATAAATAAAATTAGAAATGAAAAAGAACACATTACAACTGACAGCACAGAAATACAAAGAATTGTGGCTTCAGTGAGCAGTATATGCCAACAAACTGCACAACCTAACAGGAATGGACAAATTTCTGGAAACATACAATATACCAAGACTGAATCATGAAGAAATGGAAAATCTGAACAGACTGATTACAAGTACGGTGATTGAATCAGTAATCAAAAATCTCCCAACAAACAAAAGTCCAGGGCCAGATGGCTTCACTGATGAGTTCTACTGAAACATTCAAAGAATAATTAATACCCATTCTTCTCATGTTCTTCCAAAAAATAGAAAAGGAGGGAACACTTCCAAACTCATTTAACAAGGCTAGCATTACCCTGATGTCAAAATCGGATAAGGATGCCATGAAAAAAGAAAATTACAGGCCAATATCTCTGATGAAGATAGGTGCAAAGACTCTCAACAAAATATTAGCAATCCCTATTCAACATTAAATTAAAATAATCATACACCACAATCAAATGTAATTAATTCCAGGGAGGCAAGCATGGTTCAACATTCACAAACCAATGTGATACTCCGCATTAGTGAAGGATAAAAATCCTATGATTATTTTAATAGACGTGTAAATTGCACTTGACAAAATTCAACATCATTATTGATTTTTAAAAAACCTCTCAACAGAAAGGGTATAGAAATATCGTACCCTAACATAATAAAGGCCACAAACGATAAGTCCATAGCTAACATCACACTCAATGGTGAAAAGCTAAAAGCTTTCTTCTAAGATCAGAAACAAGACAGGATGCCTACTTTTGTGGTGTTTATTCATCACGGTATTGAAAGTCCTAACCTGAACAATTAGTCCAGAAAAAGAAATAGAAGTCATCTAAATTAGAAAGAAAGAAGTAAAACATTATCAGGGAAATACAAATCAAAAGTGCAAGGAGATACCATGTCACATCAGTCAGAATGGCTAAAATCAAAACAAAAGAAACAAGTGTTGGTGACGATTTGGAGAAGCAGGAACCCTTGTGCACTGGTGGTGGGAATGCAAACTGGTGCAGCTACTGTGGAAAACAGTATGGAGCATCCTCAAAAAGTTAATAATAGGGCTATACTATGATCCAGTAATTGCACTACTGGGTATTTACTCAAAAAACATAAAAACACTAATTCAAAAGGATACATGTACTCCTATGTTTATAGTAGCATTATTTACAATCACCAAATTAGAGAAGCAGCTCAAGTGCCCATTGATAGATGAATGGATAAAGAAGATGTGGTATGTATCCATACAATAATAGCCATAAAAAAGAACGAGATCTTGCCATTTGTAACAACATGGTTGGAGCTAGAGAGTATTATGCTACATGAAATAAGTTACTCAGAGAAAGACAAATACCATATGATTTCACTCATGTGGAATTTAAGAAACAAAACAAACAAGCAAAGGAAAAAAAGAGAGACAAACCAAAAAAAAAATTAAATAAATAAATAAATAAATAAATAAATAAATCTTAACTATAGAGAACAAACTGTGGTCACCAGAGGGAAGGTGGGTGGTGGGATGGGTGAGATAGGTGAAGGGGATTAAGAGTACATTTATCACGATAAGCACTGAGTAATGTGTGGAATTGTTTAGTAACGGTATTGTACACCTGAAACTAATAGAACACTGTACATTTACTAAACTGTAATTAAAATATAAAAATTAAGAAATAAACAAAATAAATAAAGTTAGCCCATTATTAATCACTATGGTATGTTGCCTATTTCACACTGCTTTACACAGTTCATTCTCTTTAGAGTTACTGCTTCAGTGAGTTTAGGGGCTGATTTTAAAAAATCCATTTAAGGAGACATTTTTCCTTTCATAAATGAGTTCCAGTACTATTTTGAAGGTAGAAACTGAGCATAGATGTTCCTACTGCCTCTTTCCACTATATTCAACAATTCACCAATGAAATGAAACCATTTTAAGAAGCCTAAACTATACACACTGTGTCAGAGCCACCTAACCCCCAAAATCGACTTCCATTTCACCATATGGTGCTTTTCAACCAAAACTACTATTATCATACTTTGAAGCTCTTGTCTTGATTGGTGAATTTTCAGTATTGGCAGATACTTTTTCCAATTAATAAGCACATCACTTATATGGAGACAATGGAAACATATTAAAGTATAAGCCACACCTTCCATCAGTACTTTACTATGTGATCCCTGATATAAACCTCAGAGGACTTTAATAAAGTAGGGTAGTAGTGGGTCGCCTGGGTGGCTCAGTCAGTTAAGCGTCTGCCTTCGGCTTGGGTCATGATCCCAGAGTCCTGGGATAGAGCCCTGCATTGGGCTCTATGCTCGGCGGAGAACCTGCTCCTCCCCCTGCTTGCTCTCTCTATCTCTCTCTGTCACATTTAAAAAAAAAAAGAAATCTAAAAAAATAAAGTAGGGTAGTAGTTACTAGTAATAATGATATTATTATATTCAATTTCCTGATATGAAGAACAAGTCACACAGCTGCTAAAAGGAAGTCCTACTTCTCAGACTGATTTCTGGTTTTATTTTTACATCATGTTGATATTCTTTCTATAAAATTGTACTGCCTTGAATGATAAAAATTTTAAAATCAGTGGCATCTTTCTGCCACAGTAACAAAAATTATTTTACATAAATATAAAATAACTAAGTTAATTAGAACATGTTTATTAAATGCTATGGTGTGTTATATACTATTCTGAAAGCTCTACATTTATTATATCTAACCCTTATAACAACTTCATAAAGTTGTTATTGATATTATCATTATATTCATTTACAAATTTGTAAACAATCCAAAAGTTAAAGTAACCTAGAGTGATTACACAGCTTGTCAAGAATCAAGAATGCATCCAAAATAATAAGGAATAAGAACTACAGTATTTAAATTCCTTCTGTATCTTTAAGATATATATATTGCAAATCATAGCAATAACTATCATTAAAATTATTTTAATTATTATAAGGAATCATACAATTTATCTATGTACTATATTAAATTATATCATAAAGTAACAATGCAGAGGTGTTCTAATTTATTTTTTAATAAAGGAAATGTCTCCCTCACTACCAATATCATCGCTCACAGAATTTGTAAAAAAGCAATGAATGAGCTTTAAGTTTTTATTATTGTATAACATTAATATTTAGATATTTTGACTTGTTGTTTACTCCTGAAAGAGATGGAGTCAAAAAGGTACAGTAAAATGTAACATAAAAGATTGACACTAATGAATTAACTCTAATTATTTCTCTTTCAAATTTAGGATTACCAAGAAAACAGTCCATAATGGAGACTGTAAAGGAATATTTTTATGAGCAGATTACACAGTGCTTGAGAAAAATATGTAGTAAGTATGTTTCAATATGCTTAACATCAAATGAGACTCAAGGTTCAGGTTTTCGAATATTATCTATACCAGTTGTTCCTTTTTTTTTAAATTAACATATGATGTATTATTTGTTTCAGGGGTACAGGTCTGTGAATATTCAGTCTTACTCTTTATCTCAGGAAACAAACCGAGGGATGCTGGGGGCAGGGAGGGATAGGGTGGCTGGGTTATAACAGTTGTTCTTAAAAAACAACTATAAGAAAATTCCCCATTTTAAAAAATAAAAGTATATGAAATACTAATTCCCAATTCAAGCATAGTGGTTCAGAATTTTTGATGTGGGGTCATTAATTGATGTTAATGATTAATTGATGGTACCTTGGATGACACTCTTTTGTAGCCAAGTTTGAGAATGGCCTGTTTATAGCACCTGCCCCACTATCATCACAACCATCATTAGCCACTGTTGTAAGACATTGGAACAATCTTTAGAACAATGGTTCTTAATTTGAGGGACTACAGAGACCTCTGTGTAGTTCTGAAGAAAATCATTAGAACCTCTATCCATACAATGCATGTAGAATGTTGCAAATAATTTCAAGGAAGTTTGTGAATCAAGGATTCAATTCTCCTTGAGACTGCCTGTTTCCACCCAATCTTCCCTCTAGTCTACCTAGAAGTTTTGCCTTATAAAAATTATGATGCTGTGTATGATTTAAATTGCTGCTGTTTCTTAAACATGACATTTCATATTGGGTTTAGATAGCAGTTTTCTTGAAAAATTCTTTATTTCAGCTTAAGAGTACGAATTCAACTTCCTGAAACAAGCATGATTTAGGCAGATGAAGAGATACATTTCCTATAATAAATATGCTTCACAAGCTTTGTGTTCTACATTAACCTCAGGGTTATATATTACTTATTTATATTCTCTAAGGATTAGATGAAATTTTGTAGTTAAGATGAGCTATCATGACAACAAGAAAAAGATCATCTATGTTTTGCTTAAAATACAACCTTTGCCTCACCTGGCTGATCTCCAACAATGCTCTTTATGTCTATAGTAATCCAAATGTAAAGATCCCCTGCATTTTCTCTTTAAATTTTTAAAAGATTTTTTAATTAATTAATTAATTAATTAATTTAAGAGAGAGAGAGAGAGCGTGTGTGTGTGTGTGTGTGTGTGTGTGTGTGTTGAGAGCAAGCAGGGGTAGGAGCAAAAAGGGAGGGAAGGGAGAGAGAATCTGAAGCAGACTCTATGCTCAGTGTGGAGCTGGATGTGGGGCTCCATCTTATGACCACTAGGTCATGACCTTGAGGTCATGACCGGAGCTGAAACCAAGAGTTGGATGCTTAACCAACTAAGTCACCCAGGTGCCCCCTCTTTAACTTGCTAAAAGGAGTAACTATCAGTTGTGAATCAGTAACATATTTTTTCTCTCAAGATTTGTTTCAAATATAATTATGAGTTAGACTTTATTACAAATTTTACGAGTTTCAGATTTATAATTTTTATTGATCCCTAATTTATGGGGAGAAAATGAAAACAAAAAGAATGTGGGAAATTGTTACTACATTTAACTCAATTCACCAAATAATTCTTAATGAAATTTCTAAAAGCAAGGGATGTATTGATGAATTCACCATTGTCATTGGTTTTTCCCAAATACACTGTGTGCTGGTGCTCTGAGAGTGCCACCTCTAACCTCATTTGCCACTTCTAACCATATCGTTGTCACATTACCATCTTCTGGCTTGAGGCTCTGAGTTGCCCCAAGCATTATTACACATCCTCAGATGTATTTAAGATGAGTCAAATTCGATAAAACTTTTTTTTAGATTTATTGATTTATTTGAGAGAGAGAGAGAGAGAGAGAGAGAGAGAGAGAGAGAATGAGATGGAGGAAAGACAGAGGGAGAAGGAGAAACAGACTCCCCGCTGAGCAGGGAACCTGGTGCAGGGCTCAATCCCAGGACCCTGAGATCATGACCTGAGCCCAAGGCAGGCATTAACCAACTGAGTCACTCAGGCACCCTGAGACAAAACTTTCTAGAAAGATTCAAAATAAGGATAAGTACTTTTAAAGCAGAGACCTTGTTAAAATCATTTATTGTGGTATCCAGAGGTGGTTTTTGTTTTTGTGTAGTCTGAATCTTACAGATTTTGGAGTCCTTCTTTAAGAAAAAAATGCAAAATTGTATAAATAAAATTTTTATTTTCTTTCATATCCATGGCATAGTCTCTTCTTGTTTTGGTCCTTCTGTCAATTGCTTGAAAGATGATTTTTCAAGCAATCTGACCACTGGGCATATCATAAAACCACTTTCCTTCATTAAAAATTTTACATTAAAGCCTTGGAAGTGATTTGTGTCATGAATATTCAGTAACAATTCTTAGAGTATCCAATCACTGAAAATAATCACTTATTTATTGTTGAATTTCTACTAAGTGCCTATGCCAAGTGTTTCACATACATGGTTCCAATCATTGCTTAAGACTATGACTGATGTATATATTTTCCCCATTTTACACATGAAAAGATTGGAAAAGGAAGAATTATTTAATTTGCCCCAAATTATAGAGCTAGTAACATAAGCAGGGATTTGGATTCCCATAAGGTAGACTGGGTACTTGTACAATGAAAACAGCATTCAGAAATGAGCATTTATTGAACATCTCCCAAGATGGCACTTTAGAGTTAATGAGTGTTAAAGAGAAAGCTGATTTTGGATTTGAATGTACTTTAGTCTGCTAAAATATCGGTGAAGTATCAGAGCACCAGCAGGATAATCTCTCCATTGAAGTTACTTACTGCATCACATTCTGAAATTATGTTTATATATTAGAAATTGTAAAATGTACCCTAAACTCAACAAGTAATCATTCCTTTCAACAGTTTCTCTTAGCTTGTAGCCTGGATTAATAGAATAGATTCCTAACGGCCTTCCTATTTCCAGGTTTGACCTTCTATATTAAATATTTCAAACTTCATCCTGATGTATAAAATATAAATCAAATTACATTCCAGCCCTGCTCAAAATAATCCAGTGGCTTCCCATTACACTCAATGATATAACTTCTCGACTCTCACCTCACTCTGTAACACTCTTTTCCTCTTTTATTGTGGCTGTTTCACAATATTTGAAATATTTGAAACATAAATGTTTCACTAACATTTATGAAACTCAAAATAAGCAAAGTCCAGTCTTCTCACTGGTCTATTTTATTTGACTGGAATTCTGCTCCCTTGGAGAATCACATACCTTATTCCATTATTGTATTTGTATCTCTTCATACATTTCCACCAGGCCCACATTTCTCTGCCATAATCCAGAAGTATGGGCAGATAGAATTTGGGAACTCCTTCTCTAGTCTTTTTTCTTCCTCTGAGATTCCCTCTCTTTCCAGCAACCATGGTTGCTATGTCTCAGCATTCTCCTCATAGTCCAGAAAGACTACTTCTTTCCTCTAGCTTGCAGTTCCTTATACAAGAAGCTGCAAAAATGGAAATTTACTCCAGATAACTCCTCTTAGGCTGTGTGCTTGCCCCCAGAATTTGCATTTCTCTCATTATTCTCCATTGCTTTCTGCTATCTGCTCTACATATCCTTTCCAAGTTTTATAATCGTTATCTGTGGGAATATTGAACTAGTAGGGTCTTAGCCATACTGGCAGTGAAAGAGGACCCATCCACCTTAAAGATATATACTTCGCTTTGACTAATATTCTCCAAGTATAATGACCAAGAACCCATCCTTTCGTCATCTTCATCATCTTCCATCATATAAAAACTGACTTTATAGATTTCATTTATTTTAAATATTGCCTGAGATGATGTGAAACATCTAAATTGAAATTTCCAGCATGAAGTTGAAGATGCAGGGCTAACCATCAAGGAGATGGGCAGAACTGGGCATGAAAAGAACATGATGGTATAAGTTGGGGCATAGATTCAGTAGAAAATGTGGAGAGAGAAAAAGATCAATGAAAGTCTAAAGTCTGGCGGTTAAAATAGTGGTTATGTCTGCTACTCCCATAGTATAATCATTTGGGCAGGTTACGTAATCTCTTTAAATTTCAATTCCTCATGTGTGAAATGAAGATAAATAATTCTGCCTCTAGTTAGTTTTGAGAACTTAATGATATTGTGTATACCAATTTTTTACCTTTCTTCAGTGTTAGCTTTTATTCATATGTTTATTCTACAAAGTAATATTAAGCATCTATTATATATTTTTCCCAGTGATACCATTTTAAATAGATGAGAAATAATTTCTACCCACATGAAACTCAAAAGGAGGAAAGGATTGTCTCAGTAGAGTGAATACATGCCTTACTGAGAGCAGCAGTACAATGAACCACGAGAGCGAATAGTGGAGCCATCTAACCAGGATTTAGGAAATCTAGTTAGGCTTTCCTGAGGAAGTGTCATTCAAACTAAGATTGAAAGTTAAGTCAGTTAGCCAGGTGAAAAAGGAAGTCAGCAAAGAAAGAGTGTTACAGTATTTGTAAGAAATTGTACCATATGTTTTTATAAAACCAGGGCGATTAAATCTTTTGGTCATGTTCCTTCAATATTGACCATGAGGAATATAATAATTAATTATTTGCCAGAACAAATACTATCTAATATATTCCCACAATTATACCACCTAAAAATAGAATACTAGAAAGAGCTTTTTTCTTGTTTTTTTTTTTTTTTAAAGATTTTATTTATTCATTTGACACAGAGAGAGAGATTACAAGTAGGCAGAAAGGCAGGCAGAGAGAGAGGAGAGAGAAGGAAGCAGGCTCCCCGCTGAGCAGAGAGCCCGATGCGGGCCTCGATCCCAGGACCCTGGGATCATGACCTGAGCCGAAGGCAGCGGCTTTAACCCACTGAGCCACCCAGGCGCCCTCTTGTTTTTTTTTTTTTAATCTAAATACAACACATTCATTTTTTAAGAAGTTCCAATAGTTCATTTGCCTTTGTTTCCCTTGCCTTTGGAGACATGTCTAGCAAGAAGTTGCTGTGGCTGAGGTCACAGAGGTTGCTGCTTGTGTTCTCCTTTAGGATTTTGATGGATTCCTGTCTCACATTTAGGTCTTTCATGCACTTTGTGTCTAATTTTTGTGTATCGTATAAGGAAATGGTTCAGTTTCATTCTTCTGCATGTCGCTATCTGATTTCCCCAACATCATTTGTTGAAGAGACTGTCTTTTTTCCACTGGATATTCTTTCCTGCTTTGTTGAAGAAGCTTTTGCACAGTGAAGGAAGCAGTCAACAAAACCAAAAGACAACTGACAGAATGGGAGAAAATATTTGCAACTGTCTTATCAGATAAAGGGCTAGTATCCAAAATATATAAAGAATCAAACTTAACACCCAAAGAATAAATAATCTAATTGAGAAATGGACAGAAGACACGAACTGACATTTCTCCAAAGAAGACATGCAAATGAAAAAGTGCTCAGCATCACTTGGCATCAGGAAAATACAAATCAAAACCTCAATGGGATACCACCTCACACTGGTCAGAATGGCCAAAATTAACAGGTCAAGAGACAACAGATGTTGGCGAAGATGTGGAGAAAGGGGAACTCTCTTACCCTGTTGGTGGGAATGCAAACTGGTGCAGCCACTCTGGAAAACAGTATGAAGGTTCCTCAAAATGTTAAAAATAGAGATACCCTATGATTGCACTACTTGGCATTTATCCCAAAGATACAAGTGTAATGATCCAAAGGGGCACTTACACCCCAATGTTTATAGCAGAATTTTCCACAATAACCAAACTATGGAAAAAGCCCAGATGTCCATCACCAGATGAATGGATAAAGAAGATGTGGTATATATATTCAACAGAATACTACTCAGCCATCAAAAAAATCTTGCCTTTTGCAATGGTGTGGATAGACCTAGTTCACTGCTAAGTGAAGTAAGTCAATCTGAGAAAGACAATCATCATATGATCTCACTTGTATGTGGAATATAGGAATCAAAACAGAATCATAGGGAAAGGGAGGGAAAAATAAAACAAGATGAAATCAGAGAGGGAGACAAACCAGAAGAGACTCTTAATCATAGAAAACAAACTGAGGAGATGCCTGGGGGTTTCAGTCAGTTAAGAGTCTTCCTGCAGCTCAGATCATGATCCCAGGGTCCTGGAAAAGAGTCCCTGTTTCTCCCTCTGCCTGCTGCTCCCACTGCTTGTGCTCTCTTGCTCCCTCTCTCTCTCTCTGACAAATAAATAAATAAGTAAATCTTAAAAAAAAAAAGAAAGAAAGAAAGAAAGAAAAGAAAACAAACTGAGGGTTGCTGGAGGGGAGAAGTGTGAAGGTATGGGGTAATTGGGTGTTGGGCATTAAGGAGGGCATGGGGTGAAATCAGCACTGTGTGTTACTGAACTCTACCTCTGAAATTAATAATACATTATGTTAATTAATTGAATTTAAATTAAAAATAAAAGAAACAGAACACGTTCAGAGACCAACATGACCTTTTCACACATATTTTTGGTATATATATATAACACAAACGTTTTAATAAAAGAAAAAATTGAAAGCTTCCTGAACATGGAATTTTAGCTGACTTTATTGTTTATAATGATTTTCCAGTTAATGGCTGGAACTTAGTATTCTAATGAAGTTTTCGTTAACAAGAAACAGCAAAGGACTCTGATATTTGCGTGTTAAAATTGATCAACATGAGGTTATAACCACAGTCTTTACATGCTGAAGGCAATAAGTGGGCCAAAAAATTTTTAAAGTTTCATAAGGCCCAGGGTCCTAGGCACATTTTCCCTAGTCAATAAGAGAAGTAGACAGAAAAGCATAAACATTTAAGAGTCAGAGCCCCTAAGTTCTGGTCCTGACATTTGGCAAGTCCATTAGTCATGGTCCCTTTGATTCCTCCTCAGATAAAATTCAGATGTTACGTTGCCCAGGGCTTTCCTCACCAAAGTTCGCAGGAGCCCTAGCTTTTCCATATTATTCTTCCGTCTCGCATGTATCTGCTCTATTTTGAGAAAATTTTGGGGAACTTCCAAACATCTTTACTGCTTACATCTCATTGACAGAAACTTGGCACTTGTCCACACCTCTCTAGGGGAAGGATGGGCAAACACAGTCTATGCAGGTATGTCATGTCCTCAAACAGTGATTCAGGTTTCTATTATTCTGAAAGTATATATTGATTCTTCAGCTACATCTAGTGGTTTCATCCACAGAATAATCAATAATAACATTAATAGCAATAGAACAGAAATAATGATAAATATAATTTATACTTTAATGTTTATTTATTTTTTTAAATCATCTCTACACTCACCATGAGGTTCAGACTCAAGACCCTGAACCCAAGAGTTGCATGCTCCTCCAACTGAATCAGTCAGGTGCCACCAAAGTTCTCAGGAGCCTGAGCTTTTCCATATTATCCTTCTGTCTCGCATGTATCTGCTCTTTTTTGAGAAAATTTCTGTGTTTGTTTGTTGTGTAGAAAAGCTGACAAATACACACTGTTACCTCTATCTCATTCGACTTAATAGATTTCTGTTTTGATTAATGCTGCCATTTAAGAGACAGCGAGCAATTCTATCTTTAGGACTTATTTCATCAAAATTCTCCTATCTGGAGACACTCCTGCTTGTGCTTTATCTTCCAAATTAGTCGATTCCCAGTGAGATTGTAACCGGCAAGGCTGTAATGCACTTTGAATTCCTGAAGGCCTTTTAATCAAAATGAGACCACAAGGCAAGTCCAATAAGATTACCTTTGTCATTTAATGTGCTGAAGATCTAAGTAAGATCTTCAAATAACTCTTCAAGGAAACTTCTGTTTTGGATGACATTAAGTCCTCGATTGCTGGTCAGCTCATATCCTGCAGGGTAACTTTGCTATTGAGGAGATGGTCTGTCTACCCAAAGAGACATCAACCAATATTTTCCACATAGCCATATACACATAGGCCCCAAAAAATTCCTGTTACTCTGTTTTGTTTGTTATCAACAAATTCCTTTCCTTCAATCTTTGTCTAATGGACCTATGAGTATAGCTTAATTAATTCTAAAGAGCTAGAAGTACAAAAAATTAAGAGCATCTTTTATTGAATTGCTATCAATCTTCATTATGCAACTGAATTACTACAGTACTATTAATCATTGGTATGTCCTGAAATTATTTCCCAATGTAATCAATTTAATTCTAGAAACACAACTGCTTACAAGTTTTCCACATTAATTTCTATGTATATATTAAACACCAATGATTAATTGCCTATCGATAAGTTGTATTTAACTGAACTTTAAGGAAATTGAAAGATTCAGTTGGAGCTACATAAAATTAAAAATGCAACTAAAAATACTCTTTGCATAATTTGATCAGAGTTTCAGGGAATTATTTCAGAGCTGTCTACTGCCAAATTGGTTACATAAATAGTCACTTATTATTTTTTTTCTTCCTATAAAGACAAATATTATTTTCAAGACTTGAATAGGTACTTCCTTTTCAAGAAATTCTAAAATCTCATTTTGCCCAATAGAACATTTTCGTAGGGCTAAAAACTTAATCTCATGTCTTAAATGATTTATTTCAGGAAAACAACTGAATTGAGCAAACATTGGAGAAAACTTGTGAAGATATTTTCACGTTTTTAATCTTTACCCTCTACTATTTTATCTAAAAATTTCTTACAAAATATAAGTTAATAAATACCAAGTTGAAAACTCTGGCTAACCTCCTCCTTTATCCTTTGGCATTCATGACCTCATTTTGTACACTTTTTAAACAATTAAATATATTGAGATCCAGCTAAGGCTCAGTATTTGGAGGGATTCAGGAATAACCAACATGAACATGAATGGCCCTCTGATCTCAAGATCTTTGGGGTCCAGTAGAGAAGGTCATACAAAACTAACAACACCAAAATACTGGGAAAATTTCTTTTTCTTTTTTTTTTTTTTTTTTATTTGACACAGAGAGAGAGATTACAAGTAGGCAGAGAGGCAGGCAGAGACAGGGAGAGGAGGAAGCAGGCTCCCTGCTGAGCAGAGAGCCCGATGTGGGCCTCGATCCCAGGATGCTGAGATCACGACCTGAGCCGAAAGCAGAGGCTTTAACCCACTGAGCC